>SSNP01000014.1:3815572-3899399 GCA_006937955.1 Pachypanchax playfairii
AATGATTCCGAGTATCAGTTTGAAGGCAAAAATTAATCTTTGGGATTGTTTTCATTGAATCATTCGGTGAATAGGTTTGACCTTTAGTAGACTGATTGTTCTTAGTTATTATCTTGATATTCAAACATCTGGATTTACAAGCTGGTGCACTCAGATGTCTCTCTTGTGCCTTCTGGAGTAGAATAATGAGGATCCAGACAGCAATTACAGGAAACTAGACAGCACAAACATCTGGCGTCAAAGGATAGTTATCAAACACTTAAAACAGAACGCTGCCAACTTTTTACAAAAAATTCATTTTTAAAAAAATCTTATGTTAATATTTATTTTATTAGTTACTGTAAGTCAGTAAATGCATACAAACAAAATCACAAATTATCTCAGGCATGTAAGTAGGTGGGAATTGTCTGATATCTTCCAGTGCAGCAGATGTAACAACAATCTATTCGTAGCAGTTTAAAAACATATAAATCTATATATGCTTTGAAAGCAAGAGGATCTTTATTCCTAAATTTATTTTAGCATTTTTATTTCATTTGCTAATAATAATTTTTAAGTGTATATTTTTTTACATGCTTAATTTCAATTTATTTTTTTAAAAGAGAACCCTCAAAAATCAAAGTCATAAACTGAAATGTGTTTAAATTAAAAAAAGCAACTGATATTAATACTGATAAAATATCAATTAAGATATTTTGGGTAATCAGGGACGTTGCATTAACCATAATTTTAATATTTTGCATTAAACACATTTTTCTCACTTCTATGTAGAATAAGATCATATGTTATGTCTGGAAATGGAATCTGCTACATCCATCTGTAATAAACCTCATTATTTAAAGCAGTTGTCTCAGTCACAGTCCTCGAGTACTGACCTGTATGTTTTACATGTTTCCCTGCTGCAGCACTACTGAGTTCAATTGATGGCTGATCAATAGGCTTCTGCTAAACTGCAATCATCTGAATCAGTTGTGTTCAAAAGGAAAGCTCCTAAAACATGCAGGACAGCGGTAATCGATGACTGGAATTGAGAAACACTGATGCAGATTGTAAAAGAGCATCTCTTCAGCCCTTACTGTAGGTGCTGTATTTACTGCTGCTTTTATTATCTGGTGAAGACATTTTTGTGCCAAAGTGAGCACGCAGCTCAGACAGGAGCTCCAGCGTACAACATCTGTGTTTTTGCAAACTTTTCCTTGGTGAAAGAAACTATGAATGTGCACAGTTTGCAAAGGTAAAGCCACATTGTGACCTACTGCTTCATCACTTCACAAAAAACCTGTAGATTTCTTATGAGGTGTGTTTTTATACCAATTATATTACATTACGTACCAGTAATATGGTACATACAGGCTTCACATTGTATTTTTTGTGCCATCTAAACGAAATGTCATCACTATCAAATATAAAGATTTTCTTTGAATGGGAAATTTTTCTTCAGCTTTTGGAGAAAATGAGCCAAATCCAGACATTGTTTTTAGTTTGGGGCGCATTTCTCTTGTTGTCTGTTTAATCAGCTTCTCAATTTTAACTAAATCTTTTAACATCAAGCTCAACCCCTGGTAGACAGTTTATCCCTTCACCTCAAGTCTTTTTTAACCCTTTATCTCAATGCAATCTTCACTGAATGTTTGCTAGTTTCACAGACTTGAAGGGAAATCTGTCAGTGTCCTTTTACCATATCAGAAATCTACTGCTGAAAAGTGTAAAAACCTTCTGCTCTAAATCTAAATGTCACTTTGTAAAATTCTTCTTTTGTAGCTGTAGAGAGCCAGAAACCTGTTGAGGACACTGGGATATTCTCCCCCCCGTCTCCTGTTTTTCCAGCCATCAACTTTCAGATCTTCAACACAGACCATGTGTTTTTGAGACAGAACAATCCAGGACCATCTGGGAATTCCAGCCTCAAAGTTCAGGCTAAGACTTTCCTCATCACTAATCCAGGTGCTGGGATCCTCCAACCAGCTATCAAAGCATCCTATGGTCCCCTTTCTGTAGATGCCACCATACCTCCAGACCTGCTCCTCAGTGGACGCAGAATCCTGCCAGTCGTTTTGGTTCGCCAGGTTCGATCGTCATCCCCTGTTGTTAAGATTCTCTTCCACATGCCTTCAGAAAGTAACATCACTACCAGGCAAGAGGCATTAGACAAAGAAGACAATGAGAAGAAAAGTGGAGGGGGTAGGACCAAAGAGGAAGCTCATTGTGTGACAGCTTATGCCTTCTGGGAAACGAGGGAAGTCCGTGGAGCTTGCCTGGTGTCTCCAGGGGGGTTCTGTGTGGCACAACTGAAGCTAGAACCATCTTGGTTTGGCTCAGCCAGCAGATCTGGAAGCTCTAGCAAGGAAGCAGAAAGAACTGAAGGAATTAAAGGACTTCAAGGGAATCTTGTAGAAGTCTACTTCCAGAGCAGAAGGGACCAGACTGGCCAGTGCGCTCCCCAAGATAGCCTACAACGCATAGGGGTGGGAAGAGGAAGAGACTCCGGAGGATCAGGAACGCCTATGAGGAGGGTCGGAAGTGTCACGCTTATCAAAGCTCCATCAGGCAACCCAACTTTTTACCGACTTAGACTGGGAGGTGCCGTGATGATTCAAACCTCTTCTAAACCCCTGAAGACCACAGAAGTGGCAACGTTCTACATATTTCTGCCAAGTACATCTGCTCTGCAAAATTTCACACTCAGGTGAGAAATTTTCTATTTCTTTTTGTCTGAACTTTTAAAGGAGGAGTTACAGTTTAAAGGAATCTTATTGGATAAATTACATGGGCTTTCCAAAACGTAGTTCTAACAAATGTTTGGGCAAAACACTGATCGCCACATGGCACCTGGTGTCAAATAGTGTGCATTAAATTAAAGTAATAGTTCACATCTTGTTGATTTTAATAAAAATTCTGCTAAAACTGATTACAGTGAAATGATGGATTAAATTAGAAGTCACAGAACCTATGATTTTTTGGAGTTAAAGCTGTTGTATGATGACAAAAATCAATTGGTTTTTGCCCCATTTGATCAGAAAGAAACACGTCCCTTGTCATAGTTTAGAATCAAAATTTTAATTTAGCTCTAAATATAAATATTATAAATATTTATCATTGCTTTAGCAAAGTTTAAATGCTGTTTATTAAATCAACTACAAATTGCAGTTTTTGGTTGTTTATATCTTATGATTTAATGTGACTTTTACCTGCTTTACAGTTGAGATTGTGTAAGTGTTTTTTTTTTATATACAGTACATATAGTTAAGATAAGTAAAGATGGAAAATATGCAGAGGATGTAGGCAGCTAAAGGCAGCCCAGAAGTGTTTAGATTTAAATATCATTCAAGGAAATCACAGTAATCACTGGACTCTGTGTCGAGCGTATACCGAGATAAGAGCTTAGAAGGAATTACATGAAAACTGATTGTTTCTGAAGCAGTTGAATTCAAAGTAACCACACTGTATATCTTGGATGTATAGCGCATATGAACATATTCATGAAGGATAAGCTCCATGCATTTAAACGATTACTTAAGGCACTTAAACGCTGATAGGGCTCATCATCAAGGCCATGCAGTAAAATGCCTGAACGCCAGAGTGACTTGTGTTGTCTGCCAGTTACTGGCTGCATAAATTTCCAACATCTCCTTCTTTCCTCAGCACCACAGTTTGAGGGGAGAGTTATGGAGGGCACTCTTCCATAAACAGGGAAATAATTGGGAAATGATTCACTGGTTTTCATATCTCAACATCCCACTAACATTTCAACAAGGTTTTGTGATTATTTGACTTCATAAATAATGCATCTGTTTAATGGTGCAGGAAAACAAATAAGTAATCTTCCTAACTCCTCTGGGTAAAAATGAACTTAATATAAAAGCAGTCCTGTCACTGTGAAACACAGAGTTCAATCTGTTTTCAAACTTTCTCTGTACTGCTGTTTCGATGCACATCGCTTGCTGAGGGTAAACACTGGTTTATCAGCATGCTTCAGATCAAAGACTGTATAATAGGATGTGTAAAACAGTTTCCAAAAAGTTAGGATTCCAAGCAAAATGTAAAAACAAACAAACAAAAACCTGAAATGCTGATAATATCTTCGATATGTAAAATCTATTTTCAAACAGAAAGACAGACATATAATGCTTCCAGACTACAATATGACTTTTAAATGATATATTTTGGCAACTACACAAAAGTTGGAATGGTGACATGTTCTTGCAATGAAAGAAAGATCATCTGAGCCAAGGGGTCTTTGTGTTAGCTCAATTAACAAAACAGGGAATTGCACTCAGACACTGCAGGTTAGAGTTAATCTTCTACTTCAAAATATGTGAGGTTCAGATAAAAAGGGTCATTTTTTTGTGTCACTGTTCAGAATACAGTAGTTGTACCAATAACATCTATATTTAGAAGAAAAAAACAGGTGACGTGAATGTAAGAGGTGTGAAAACTGTATCAAATTTTACCAAAAAAAATCTTACTTGCTATGATTAGAATTAGAGAACTGATGCAGAAAATATTGGTTTTGCAAAGAGTTAATGGCCTAAACCTGCCCCGATGTTTAACAAATCATCTTTTTCTGAAATTCTCAGCCTTATGGTGATAACTGTTCATATCTGAACATACAGACCTGTTAAAATCTTGGTGGCTCAGTTGTTCATGCCATGGTTTCATGGTTCAGATGTTTACTGGGACCTTTCTGTGTGAAGACACCGGCTTCCTGTGACCCTGAACGGGATTAAATTGCAACAGAAAATAAGTGAAAACAAATGAGTTATTCTATTTATTAAAAACGCAGATTCATTTTCTGTATTTTAAATTGTTTTTGGAAAGTGAGTCACAATGTTTTTTGTTTTTTTTTGCAATTTTTACCCTGCCTAATTGTTTTGTTTGGAAAGCATGATGATTTTCGCGGTAATCCAGCGATTTAGTGATATCATGTTGCAGTGAGCACACAATAATCTCCTGTGGGATCCAGGCCAATAGAGAGAAATGTTAAAAAGTGTGTGTTATTCCAAAGTTCAGACAGGTTAAAAGCATTTTAAAGTGCTTTTCTTAAATATTAGAATTACATTACACATAAAGTCTCTGGTGCATACACATGAATGAAGAGGCTTAGCAACCTTAATTTAACTCTGTTAGCATCTAATTGATTAACATTTGGTTAAGAGATGCAAAACATTCAACATCTGCTGTCACTTCAAATGTTTGTTTGTCCACCTGAAATTGCCCAAATTCCTATTTACTGACCGTAGCGCTGAAAATCCTCCAGCGAGGTCAGTCGTTTAAGACTGGCACGTTGCCACGACGAGAGTGGAACTGGAACAGAAAAGGTGACTGAGTGCTGCAGCTAAGTCCAAGTGAAGGCCAGCTTCTGCAGCTTGGCAAAGTGATTGATTCCTCCTGCGAGAAATCCCTGCTTTACTTCACTCTTTGGCCCAAGATTGAGTCCACTCCAGCAGGGCTGGGCCAGATAATCTGTGGCACTGATTGAAAATGAATCAAGAGGTTAACCCTTTAGGGTTGAGATGATCTGGGCTGACTGCCAGGATTAACTGTGTCTTTGTGTCTGTGGTTTTTAAGGCCACCCTTCCCAGTTGTTAAACACATGATCTGCTTGTAACAACAAAACTTTTTGAGTGTAACCCAGAACATCCTGTTCATAAAACCAAGAGCTTTCTAACTGTCAGAGCTTTAAACTAAAAACACTGAGAGGTTTTGGTAAAACAGTGTGGAGAGGTTGTTCAGTTGAAAGGTTGATATCTCTCCTGCTCCCCACCTGTAGTCAGAAAGTCTGACAGTGACAAAGAAGGAGGAAAGAAGGGGTCGGAATGAGGTTTCCCTGCAGGGAGGCTCGTGTCTGCTTTATGGAGAAAAAGCTCGGTGATCCAGGAAGATTGTGGCATGGAGTCACTGCCATGCTCGATACAAGCCTGATGAAATGGTTTGCACCCCTGGGAAGGAGGTCATCAGGTTCTTCTGTCACAGTGACACTTAATCTGGACAAAAAGAAAGATAAAAAAAACATATAATATTAGACATTGAAACAAAGACCTGTAAAACTTGTAACTATTCTTTAATAATGCTTTTAATTTGCTTTCTTTTTGCCTTATTTCTGTTTCATATTTATTTATTAAAGTTTAAGACCAAAATGTGGGGTTTTTCTCTCTGGATATAGAGATTTGATCCAGAAATTGATCTTCATCTGGCCAGAATAGAATCATAAGCTTGTCTGTTGGTTTCAAAAACAATCTCTGCTGTATAAATTTCTCAGTGAAAAATGTTTGCACGTCTGATTCTGTCTTTAGGAAACAGTTGCCTCACACTCATCGGTTCTCCTCAGTCAGGTTGCGCTTTGATTATAAATCTGTATCGGTGCATGTTTGGATGTGTTTATTAGTGTGTTTGCATGAATAGATTTGTGTACTTTTCTATCTTTCTGTCTTATTGATCTTCAGCTCTCTGATGACAAAAATAAAAGGAAACAGGTTGTTATAGGTGTCTCTGCTTTATGTGTCTTTGAGTGATGACAGAAGGAACTTTGTATTCTGAGTCATTCATGTCTCTTTCTTTTAGATGAGATATTAAACAAGATTTCATGTCTTTTTTTATCAAGTTTTTATAACCGGTAAAGCATGTCTCTTACTGCAGCTGTTGACATGTTTGTAAAGGTGAGAAATCGTTTGTCATTTCTTGGTTCAACTCAATGTTCTACGATTCTGTCCACTGATAAAAAAAGAAGAAGCTCTGTCTGAGGGGATATCCAGAACTGTTTGGTCCAGTCACATTACATATAATTAGCATTTTATCTCTCCCATCAGAGTTATTTGTGTTTGTGTGTCTGAATCAGAGATCTGATTAGCAGATTCCCAGTTTTCCCTGGGGCTAATGGGAATTAATCAGCCCTGCTGATTCTCAGTGGGTGAGCATCCTGTGTGTGACCCACCTCGTTAGGCACAACGTGAATGGCTAAACACTAAAAATAATCTGAACGGAAATTCTCATCAGAGCAAAGTAAACACAAATACATGTTTTAAAGCAAATATGCATGATATTTCAGTTATTCTAAGTCTGTACACAGAGAGTAAATACAAAGAAAAGTCAAATATTCTTAGTAATAATAGACTTTTGCGGGATATACATAAAGATGTTCTGGTGAGTCCATTAAAAAGGACCCAGCAAAACAGTCTGAGGCTGCCTTTGTTCTCAACTGGTATTTCAATAATTAATAAAACAGAGAACACAAGAGAATCTAAATGGAATTTTTGGTCATAATGTTTACTGCAGGGCTGCTGTAAAAACAGGCCTATCCTTCAGTGCAGCTCGACCCAGTGACCCATCGCTGTGGGACGTCATGGTGGAACCTGGCAGAGGAGCAACTCCCAACACCGTGTCTGTTGTCTGCCAGAGGAAGCTGCCCATCACTTCAAAAAGGTCAGTCCACTGCGTGAACTGTGTATATTACACACACCATGTTGGAGCTTTCACCAGCCGCTTTTTCAAACCCATTTCCTCTATTCAACAAAAACATTCTCCATCTTTCACTGATCCTTATTGTCTCATTTGACCTTATTTGTTTAATATAGAAGTCTTTCCTGCTGCAGTTGTAAAGGACAATAATCATGTGGTAATAAACACATATTACTTTTCGATGTTAAAATTGTTTCAAGGAGTTTCAAGGAGGACAAATCATATTTATATAAATGTTATATAAATTTGTTTCCAGAGATTCAGTAACAATATAGCCTTGTGTTAAAGAAGTTCACACATGTTCTTCAAGAGCTCACAATCGTGCTTTAGTGTGTATCAAAAAATATGTTGTTACATGAGAAATCCAGAGTTTTATATTCACGGTCTTTCTCTGTGGTCTGAAAATGAATGAAAGAATTTTACATGGAATAAAAACTATTATAAATGTGCAGAATTTGAGAGAGATGCTGCAGTAATATCAGTACTTCACTCATGATTGGGGTAATTTTTACTATAATAGTAATTCCATTACAGAATTTGGATTCGCTCTTTCCTTTTCTTTGGAAGAGATATCAAAGAAAATGTAACACATTAAAGAAGTTAAACATCTGGCCTCTGGATTCATCTCGAGCAAAAATGGATGTCTCACTGATTGATGCTGCAGTAGTTTCTGTATCAGTATATACACAGTATTTACTGAGCCAGCTCAGGTACATCAATTGTTGCAGTATCTATTCAGGTTTTAGAGGATTTAGTCTTACGGCCCTTTGATTTTATTTTTACCAAGACTGATGCATTTAGCTGCAAACCTTAAAGGAACAGTTTGGGTTTTTTGCCATGAGGTTCTGTGGAATTGTTGTGAAAAAGTCAATATATGACATCCTGTATGGAAGATCAGCCGGATGTTTCCTCAGGGAAGATCAGCTAACAGCTGGTAATAGTGGGACCACTTTCAGAAAACTAATCCATCTCAAACGCTTGACAGCAGTTCATACAAATGTCAGTGTTAAACTTTCACTGTTACTCATTCATTACATCTTGAGTTACAGAAGTCCAAGATTTTTTCACACTAAAGGCACAGAGGTACGGCCCTACCCATAAGGAAATAGTTTTCCGTAGCAATCCTTTTTTTTTTAATTTCTGATTAAACACGACGGTTTTCTTAACATGTCTTCATCCACACAAAAACACAGACCTCAATTTTTTTCTCTTGAACCCGTTCTTGAACTATTTTGTTTCATGGGTCCTCATATGCTGTTTCCATGTTGGACATACAGCTGCAGGGATAACAAATCCTCTGTGTATTCACAACACGCTGTTCCCATGTGGATTGGGCATAAATCAGGTTGAACCGGCCTCACTTTGATGAGCTGTTAGCTCAACTCACCTGAGAAATCACCTGCCTGATGTTCTGAACTAATAATACTCGGAGGGATTTTACTACAGATAACACACTGATTACTGATAACAACTCCACTAAACATCACGTCAAAAACTTAATGCTTTCCCTTTAATGTAGGAAATACACAAACATGATTACGTTTCAGCACCGGGTTCTGATTCTGTAGTTATTTCTTCTGGCTCTCTTGACCAATCAAATCAGAGGAAACTTGGTGAAGTGTCTAAAAAAGTTTTCAAGGTTTGCAAAAGCTGTTAATCCACCAGATGGTGCGTTTCATAAGACGCCAACTGAACGCCAAACAGTTAAGAACTCATAGAGCACATGTTCCAGCTCATATGTAGCTACGCCACAGACATACATCCCTTTGTAAATAATGTGATTGAAAACATTCATTAATATTTTATCACTTGTTTTGTTCCTTTCAGTGTCTTAAAAAGTCCACGCTTCATCCTGTCCCAGCTGATATTTAGCAATGCAGGTCGAAATTTCCCAAAAAACAAGACAGACAGAAAAGTTAGGAGGAAACAAAAACGCTCAGTGCCAACTCAATGAGATTGATGTTTGTATTTAAATCATGTCAGCAGGTTTTAATATTCCAGTTTAGGTTTACTTTAATCCTTTGACCCTTTGACCACTGGAAGATGTCCGAGTTTGTTTTAAATTACTGAGAATCCAGATTCTCTTTTTTATGCTGTTTGGTCTTTAAATTTGATCAAAATGATAAAATGTTTCCTATTTCCTGGTTGTGCATCGACTTTTTGAATTAAAAATTGTTTGATGCTAATTAAAATCAAACTTTAACCACCAATTTTACAAATTCTTGCCCCATCTGCAGCTGACGGGATGAAAACCAACCTAACTCCTGAGTCACAGGCACATTGGATAACAATAATAATCCATTTATTGTTGCTAATTGATGGTAATCTCTGGAGCATGTAACAATGTAATAACCAATCTCAGCAAAGCGTTGCTCCTGAGTTACAGCAGAGCGTCGCTTTTAATCCTCTCTCAGTGGATTTTGTTCTCATATGGTTGCAAATGAGTTTTTTTTAATGTTATTAGTCTCACATAAATTCATTTAGAAATTACACATGCAGTATTTTAAACAAAGAGACAAATCAGGAAGTAAAAGAAAAAAAGAATCTTGCAGCGATGAAAGTAAAATTTGCTGCTTTTCAATTTTTATTTGACTGAATTTAAAATAAAAAAAGTTGGTTTGCAAATAACGATCGAATCAGGGATTCCTGTGTCGATGCTGGTGGCGAACATCAGCAGCCATCTCTGCCCAGCAACCCCCTTCACACACACACACACACACACATCACCCACTGTCCAACCGACCCACATATCTGCAGTCATCTATAATCACGGCTTCGTTATCCAGGCTTAAGTGCTCGCACGTTTAGAAATACAGATTAGAAAGCAGAGATATTCTAAGTTGTGTCTCTCGTGTTGAGCTGGATTCACATACACAAAAATAGGACAGGACTCAGACACACACTCACACCAACAGTATCTGGAGGTGATGAGAGAAACATTCCCAGGACACAGGTGGATTAATCTTGTGTGTTTTTTTCTCTCTCAGACTCGTAACATTGTTATTTTAGTGTGAATCCATTCAGTCCTTTTAAAATCAGAGTCCCCTTCATTCAAATGTAAAAGGACAGATTCAATATTAGAGTTTCTATTTTAGGTTCGTTCTATAACTTACTAGTCTGTAGAAATCCTGTTGATTAAAGTGTTTTTTTTTTTAAGTTTGCCGTCATTAGATTCATAATATGAAAATTTTGTGTTTTTTAGCAAAAATAGAGAATTTACTGTGTAATATTTTAACAGATTTGTTAATTAATCTTTCAGATGTTTTATTTTTTTGTTACCAGCTTGCAAAATCCTGTTTTATTGTATAATTCTGTGTTCAGATGTTATTCTTTTCCTTTTATCGGTTTAATGAAGCTGCAGTTGAGAGGTGTAGAACTTTCTGCACTTTACTTTTGAAAGATTCGCCCAAACAGCCTCGAAAAAAACAAAAACAACAACAAAAATCCAATAAATGTTGTTGCTTTCGCAATTTGACTTAAGTTAAACAACCATAATGTGTCTTCTGAGGTTATTTAATTTGAATCTAAGAAGTTATCATCACCTCTTTGGCTGTCAAACCTTCAAACTTATAAAATATTTATCATGGCTGTTGTTGTCTCATGGGACGTGTCTCTTTTTTTGAATAATTTTAGTTTTTTTTTTCTTTTTTAAGTACATTTTAACAGGGTGGTGGTTTTATTGTTTAGCACTATGCAAAGTTTTGGTCCTCTTCAAAGACTCTCAGTACCGTTTACATACTGCTCCATTTTTTACTTTTGATCTGTTCTTACTGGCAGGTAAGTCTGCACACTCCTCAGCATCAAATAACATCAAATACCTTTTCTTTGACAATCCTTTGACCAGATTTCTTGGCTGAAGCCTCTGTCAGCTCACCTTATCTTCCCTTCACACTCTCACACCTTATTTTCCCGATGGAGGAGAGACCTCCTGTGTCTTTATGTGAAAACTCCACAGGTGGTTTTCCCACCGATTTCAGAGTCATTTTTGTCTCTTTCATTTTGTTATTTTGTGGCATTTTCATTGTATTTTTGAACGTTCAAAAAAAGCCTTTAGGCTTTGAAGTTGGACTGTAACATCTGCAAGACATTCATCAGTCATATAAATCATAAGCTTTAAATCTACAACTGCTTTCATTTGTTTAAACATCGCTTTCTGGCACATTTTATCTCCAAATAGAGGTCTTCTGGAGATTTTACAACTTGACTTTGCACCAAAAGATGTTTCGGAGCAGGTTGAGAGCCAAGCCATCTCGTGGCGCCTGGAGCTGCCAGGAAATGTCAAGGATGTTGGCTTAATGCGGATCTACACCACTTGGAGAGATTACATTGGACTGGCACCTCTGGTGATGGTGAGAGAACAATACTTGCATCATATAAGAAGAAACTAGAGCGCATGACTTTTTACAGATCGATGTACATGTCAGAGATAAGACTGAGGATGTATCTAAGAAAGATTTTTGATGCTCCAGATAAAAAAAAAGCTTCTTTCAGAGGATTACAGTCTTAAAATTAATGCACACCCAGATTATCTTGTGTGTTGTTAAAGGTGCTCTGAGAACATTAAGCACTGAAGGTTCACTGAAGGGTTCATTTTCAGAAAAATGTCACTAATTGAGTAATTCAATCAAATCAAATGTATCTATTTATATAAATTGAGCTTAATATCACATTCTTAGCTCAATGCACTGATTTATTTAAAAATTTAGATTAAAAAATGTTTAAAGTTGTCATCATTTAATAAGATATTCACATATTACATCAAATTTAGTCATGATATGTCACTTTAATTATGTTGAAAATATTAAAATTATATAAAAAAATAAAATATGACAACACTAGAAAGTCAGTAAACGGAAATTCTAATATTTCCTAAATTTTTATGTTTGGATTTTTACTTTGTGAGTTCTGAATTAATGTTGAATGTGTAGTTTTAATTTCTTTAATTTCCTATCCTAGAAGAGTTTCTGTCACTAAAGGAGGATTTAAAAGAAAGATCGTTAGCAGAAAGAATGTCAGTTAATACTTCTGCTTATTTATTGAGCAAATACTGATATTAAGCAAAGAATTTCTGTGAATCAAATACTGAAAAATGAAAAAGTTGCGTGACAACTTGAGCCAGCAGATTATTGCAGAGTTGCAGAAACATTGCATGTGAAGTTCTCCCAGCACAGCGCTGGCAGCACCGCAGAGGGCTGTGATTGCTTTCTGATTTTCGGCCCCCCCCCTCCATCCCCCTGGCTTATGTTTGGGTCGGTATTGCTGTCTGAAGTGGAACATGTCCTTTTGGTATTGCGGTCAGCAGCTGTTGAGCTGACCGGGCTCAAAACGTGCTGCTGCCAGAGGAACATCTGCCGAGCACAGACCGGTACTTTAGCATCAAGGAGACAAACAGAACCCAGACTGTTTACTACTTTTAATTACATTTTCAGAGCGATTGTACACGGAGAAAAGTTTAAAGACAATTTTGGATGAAATCATGCAGAAAATGACTCATTTCTTATCATCTATGTGTTTGTGAGACAGATGATGAAGGTGTTATTTTTAATTTCAGCACATCTGTCCACTCTGCATGTGAGTGTTGTATCAAAGGGGATTTATCAGAATCAAACTTGTCAGCTGGTTTTTTAATCACCGTTATTCTTGCTCGCACCTCCTCGCTGCCTGTCACCCACATACATATACAGATTATGACAGTGATGAAGGGAAGAAGGTTTCCTGTTGTGCTGAAGCAGGGCGTAACAAAGACCTCCACTTTTTTTTTTACACTTTCACTCCTTTAAACTTAAATCCTCTCGGAGCAACTCGTACATTCAATTAAAAATCTGAGAAATACGTTTTTTTTTTTTAAAAACACTGTTTTTTCACGAGTTTATTTTCAAGTGATTCCATGCATTTATGCATTCCAGTTTAAATGAACAGAACACCAGATGCAAGTTGCAAGTTTGTGTTTGATTTTACACCAAAAAGAGATTTTTCACTTGTTTGTGAAGTTCTGTTCTTTCACAAATTAGCATTTTAATTAAAGTTTTTATCTTTAGTGGGATTAAAAAAGGCTAAATACATTATAAGCAATCAGTTTATTATGACTTCAAGTATTTTATGTCTTTCTTCCGACTAGTTAAAAAATACCTGAAAGTATTATCTTCTATTTCTCTTTTCAGTTTCTGCTTAAAATTATTCATTGGCATAATATAATATATAATTGTTCAGGCACATCGTTTAGCGTATTTACACACATTAAGTTCAATAAAGATCCCATAATTTAAAACTTTTAGCCATGTTAGAGCTTGCTCCTGGTCTGCCACAATAACCATTAGAGACCAGCACATTTTCACAATAAAAGAAATAAAAATACTATAAATTGAAAACACTGTTGTAACACGAGACGCTACAACAGTTACACTAAATACTGGAAATCTCAGACAATTATCTCCCAAAAAGTAAAGTACATTTTAGTTAATATAGAACTAACTTGCTTTTAATGTCCCTTATTTTCAGACCACGGATATTTTGAATACGGCCGTGTTGACAGGTAAAAGAGTTCTACTTCCTGTGAAAACCGTTGCTGTTGAGGCTGACGGCTCCATCACGGACGTGACGAACTTCACCAGCTGCAGGTCTACAGAGGAGGACGTGCTCAAGGTGATGGTTAAAAACACTGAACATGGAATTACTCACTGTGTAAAAACACATTTTATACTGTGTAAAAATCTTTTTACAGCAGTATTGTTTCACAGTTTAATAAAATTCATACCTAATTTTGACATTAACCTTATCGTGTCTCTGGCCTGTGATAACAAATACACTCGTTTAGTTTGGTATTTGCCTCCAACAGATTCTCTATTACTGCGTTCAACACTGCAGATTTATACACAGTATCTCTCTCTCTCTCTCTGTGTGTGTGTGTGTGTTACAACACTGTGGATAAAAGCTGCATGTTGCAAAATAGTATTTGACACCAAGTTTGTGATCCCAGTACTCATTTTGTACAGTAAGCACTTCTATCTGACCTTCTGGCACCAGATTTGTTACTTGGACTGAGAGAAACTAATAAAAAAAGAGAGAATTGAAGAAAAAGAAATAAAAGTTGTACTTTTTGTGTGAAGTGTGAAGCAGAATGTCGACTATACAGAGGAGCTGAAGGAAGCTGGACTGTGTTTGCAATGATTTTCTAACTTAGTAGATGAACTGAACTAAATTTAACTTAAAATACATTATTGTGGATCTAAATGCTTCCTCATACATCTTGTGGTCAGTGACCTGTATTATAGCAACACTGATAATTCTGTCTGTTGCTGTTTAAACTTCTTTTTCCATAACTTGATTTTAATGGGGTTGAATGACAAGCATGAGAAAATTCAGTTCAGGACTAAAATTGTGCTCACAGATTTGCACTTTTTGGAGCATCATTCACATTTCTTCCCGTGTCTAATTAACAAAAACTATCAATCATTTGGA
Organism: Pachypanchax playfairii; assembly: GCA_006937955.1. Classification (NCBI taxonomy): domain Eukaryota; kingdom Metazoa; phylum Chordata; class Actinopteri; order Cyprinodontiformes; family Aplocheilidae; genus Pachypanchax; species Pachypanchax playfairii. The sequence continues at coordinate 3,830,486 of SSNP01000014.1, forward strand.
GTGTTTACTATGCAGAAAAAGCTTGGCAACAGAAAATAACTTCATTCAGATTTTTCTGCCTTTTCCCCAAATTCAAGTACTTTAAGGTAAAACACAGCAAGCTTTTTTTCTTTTAACTGCTGCACCGATGCATAAATTCATAAAAATGTATTTCTTAAAAAAAAAACACCAGGAAAGCTGTTTTATTATTCTACGTTGTTTAAATTTTGCAATTAATTTGCAGTAGAAATCTCCCATCTTGCAGGAGTATCTGTATTAAATCAGTTGGTGAGAGTCTGTGGGTGTGTCGCCATGTGCTGCTGAAAACACAAACACACACCCTAACACAGACTTAGAGAGATGTATGATATTGAAATGCTAAAAACGCATTATCCCTGAGAAAACAACATAGACAGAAAAATACCAGCAAGGGACGATTTAATGATGAAGGAAATTAGGTTGATTATACGCTGAGGGCGAAAACGACTTGGTGTGATAATTATTGGTGTGCAAGAGAAGCAGAAAACAAAACTAAACAGGAACAAACCAGGAAACACAATGTGGATGGACAAAAGACAAAACAGGACAACAGCAATAAACCTGAAGAACATGTATTTCACAACTATTTTTCAGACATATTTCTTGCTTTATACCTTCATTCCTCTCAATTATTCTTCATTAGCAAATATATTTTATGTGTTTTTTGTACTTTGCACCTGTTCCATCTTAAACAAGATTTAGAGAAGCCTCTATGGACATAATTTATTACCAAAGTTAGTATTTTGAAGTTATTTGGTAGCTCATGTTCTATAAAGAGGGCACTTTTGTTGGTAATTGTTGTTTCGGACGTGCCCCTGATTATACAATGTGTTAGATTTAGCATTAGTGCCTACAATGTTAGATAATTAAATACCTTTATATAAATAATACATTGTTTTATTTTCCCTAACCTGTTTTTTAACTTAGAAGAAATGTTTTTTGGGACAACTAATAATAAACATTGGATCAGGACTGGAGAGCAGTATTTGGAAAGCTGCCCAAAGCATCAGGAAGTTTGGAGTGGACCACTGAGTGTGTGAAATGGTCTTCAGATAGTGGACACTGTCTACATTTCCACAAAAGTTTAACTTGACTATCCTTAGAAGACACTCCTTCCTCTTCTGTTTCCGTCCTTACTTTTCGCAGCCCTTTTTTCCAAAGCTCCACTCTATTCTCCAGTCTAGTGCTCTTCAATTACCCCAGTGGAGCCACTGGTTTGTTAAGATAAGTGAAGCAGCAGCAGAGATAGGCCTGTAATCTGAAATAAAACACACCAACTGCTGTGTTTCACCTCATTGCTCTTGCTGGTGGGTACTGGAGGTCACCCACCAGCAAGTACAGTACCTCCTGTACCACACGACAGGAAGAGACGTAAAACAGGGCTAATTTACATTCTGTGACATAAACACAAGCACTAATGTATTTTGGAAGTTTTATGATGTACAGAAAGTGTGTTTTTGTATGTATTGTTTTGCTTTTTCTGTCTTCGATTTCTCCTTATCAATCATCCTAACAAAAACAATCTTGTTGAGTTTATGTGATCTGTCGTCTTGAAAAACTCAAAGAGTCTAGAAAAAAAGTCCAGGTCCATTTTTTACTCAATTGTTTCTGTTGAACCTTTTTTTTTTAAATCTTTTCTTCAAATACTAATATGTTCCATCTTTTTCTTTGGACTCGTCTGTCTGTCCAGGTTTCAGAGCGTTGCAACTATGTTTATGTAAATGGGAAAGAGACCAGAGGCAAATTCAGGGTGATGGTCAATTTTACTTATGGTTTCCTGAGCTCACAGCTAGAGATGAGCGTGTGGATGCCGCGCCTGCCCTTACTGATCAATGTGGCCGACCCCGAACTCAGCCAGATCAAAGGTTGGAGGGTCCCAGTTACTACGGGCAACAGGAGGTAAGACCCAATCAGCTGATGGGGTGTATTAAGACCTCTTTCCCAATGTGATGCCTTGATTGTAGACTAACTATATCACCAAGAGACACTTACTGTTCTTCTCAAGCAAAAACCTTCTACACAACATTCTTATGAAGCCTATCTGATTGCCTGTTCACTCATTCACACTCTGTAGTTGGAGCTGATGTTACTTTGTAATGCAATAATTTAAAAAGTAAGTTCTCCTCTGGCGTTCTTTTCTTGCACATGGGAATAAGTGAACTCTTGATCATTTATAAAAAGTGGCTATTGATATATTTTAAACACTCAAATAAATGTGTAACACTTTATATTATTGTAGTTTGAATGAATAATAAAAAACAACAGACCAGTAAAAAAATTAAGAATATCCTGCCCAAAGGCAGTTTTAGAATCCCCGTGAACATAAAGGCAAAATCTACATTATTTGAAATACTGTGCTTGGGGAAGATTATTCAAAGTTGGAGTTTTGGAGTGAAAGTAGGAATAAAAATGTTAGATTTGGAACAAAGACAATCTCATGCAAGATGTGAGCAATACAGCAGGAAGTGTGATAGGTTGAGGTTAGAGTCCGTGATTTAACTGTGTAAAACGGGATCACTTCTTAATGGAAGTTAAACTTCAGATGGGGCTTTTATTCTTGAAAATGTTCCAAGAAAATAAAATTACGATCAGCTCAGTGTAGGTTTTAATTGTGCTTTGGATATTTTGTTGGAGGATTTCAAAAACATCCTACAATTGATACAAATTTTGTTTAGAAGAGTAGTTAAAAATTTGGGCAAACTCATGACAAAACCATTGGATGGATGTTACGTGCACAAACTTATTTTTTCTACAGTGGGTATTTCATAAAGCGAGTACTGTGTCTACACCAATAATAACAAATGATTGAACACATGGAAGTGGAAATTTTTCATGTTCGGTTGTTTATAAATGACAGTTTCATCTATAGTCACTGTTTCAAATTTAAAATATGTCAACAATTTCCATGTGGGTGTGTTTAGTCCTAACAACAGCACATCTGTGTTTGGTGCATTAGTGGGTAGGGAGGCACAGACACAGTGCAGCTGCCCTGGAAATGAAGGTTAGTGGGATTTGAATCAATATATACAGTGAGGCCACTGTTTTCCCCACTCAATACTAATTGATAATGACCCACAAATACAATCCCAGCTCCAGATACAATCAGATAGGTCAGAAATCTCACATTTCAGAAGTAATTGTACTTGAAGGGACTGTTGAACGTTATGCAGCTGTGTATATACAGTTTTTGGCACAAAGAGAAAGTCCTTTCTGTTGCTAGGCTAAAAATAAACTGAACGTAAATTCATAAACACTTTTATATGTTATTATGTGCAACAAGCTCAACTAGATGTTGATTTGAGCAGTGCCAGAAAAGTTTATCCCTCATGGTTTCCAAATATATGAATAAAGGTGTTAAAGTAACTAATTAACATTTTTTTAAAATACCCTCCTCACGGACGTTACTTAGCAACCTGATAACCATAAAGTGTAGATTTACAAACAATAGAAATCTCATAAAGGTTGAGGTAAAAACACAGATTATATTAAAGTGTATGCTGTTATGATAAAAAAAAATAATAATTAAAAGTTATAAAGCCAGTGAAATAAGAGGAAAAAGAAATGCATTGTTTACTCTGTGCAAGTGGAAACCTGTTATGGTGCTGATAACCTTCAACAGGAGTTGGATAAGAAAATTTAGCCAAGAGTAACTTTGGTGTCTGTAGTTGAGTCACACTGATTCAATTCAAGCAGTATTCTCATCACATGTGAAGTGTGGACCTTAGGCTATATAATAATGATGTTTATTTGGACTGTAAGTCTTGATGGGAGCTTTGTGCATGTGGTGTAAAAACATTTCCACCAACCCTCCAGCACACCTGAGGTGCTCCGTTGGCCGACCAGCTGCATGTAAGATAATTATATGATCATAGCTGAGAGGTTTGCAGCTTAACCTCCATCAGACACGCACAAACAAACCACTCAGCCATGGGATCTTGGTTAATTTAAGTTAAATTGATTTAGAAGAAAAGGTCACTCCACATGTGTTATGCCTCCACATAGCAGCTAAAAACAATGCTGCTGGGCTCCACTGTGTTTCTTTATGTTAGAGGTTTAGAAAAATTAACTGCATGTTTTGGATTGTTGCTTGGAAAACGCTGGAAGCGAATCTGGTTCGATCCTATAGAGAAAACTTTGCTTTGCGTATGTGTGTGTGTGTGTGTGTGTGTGTGTGTGTGTGTGAGGTATCTTCAGTAAGAAGAATGAGCATATTGTGTTTTATTGTTCTTGTATGTCAGGTCTACATGGGACAGTGAGGAAGATGAGGAAATGAGGAAGGGCAGAGGTTGCATGTTGCAGTACCAGCATTCTTCAGTGAGGGTTCTCACACCTTTTGTGGCCGAGTCTAGTGGGGAGGTTCTGCCTGACCCACTTACAGGAGAAGAGCCTGTTGAATACTTCCTCGGTTCAGATTGGCAGGTCAGAAACATTTGAGTTTCCCCAACTGGCTTCATATTCTACTACCTAAAATACTTTTACAAAGTGCTTAACTTCTGTTTCCTTTTGTTAACTGACAGGTGGATGTGACCAATCTTGTGCGCTATTCTCTCCAAGTTGCAAAACCTGATGTTGCCAGAGTCCAGGATGGCATACTGCAAGGACGAGCTGTGGGGACCACAACTGTGCAGGTGAATTATGAGCAACCCCCTGTGTGTGTGCTTGTGTTCATTTTAGCATATGTATATGTAAGTCCATGTTTCGGTTGCAGGTGCTGTCTCCGCTGACGTCATCGGTCCTGGCTGAGAGGAGCATCAGGGTGCTGGATGATAAAGTGAGTGTGACAGAACTGGGGGTGCAGTTGGTTTCTGGACTCTCCCTGTCTCTTCAGCTCAGCTCAGGGAGCAACAGAGCCATTGTTGCCACGACAACCACAAGGGAGACAATCACGCAGCTCAAACAGGTAAGTAGCTGGAAAATTGTTAAACATAAAACATAAAAAATGAGGGTATGGCCCAGTTCCTCTCTGGGTAACTCATCTTTTTATATTTCTCCCAGTTTTTACAGTTAACATTCTCTCTTTATGTTAAACCGTAGTGTAAATTCAAAACTTTTATTTTAATTCAGGTTTATTGTTGTAGGCTGCACAGTGAACAACGTGATTTGCACCTGTTGCTTTGCAACAAGAAGGTCATGGGTTCAAATCCCAGCCAGGAGCAAAAGCTAAGGATGCTGCCACAGAGATATTGCTGCTACTTGATGGGCTGCATAGTTACTAGTGGTTTTGATGTCATTTGTTTTGTCTGAGATTTTGCTACTGTGATGTAGTCGGAGGTGTTTTCAAGATTAAATACAGCACCATTAAAGCTGTGGGTATTTACCACCTTCACTTCGCCTCCACTGATACTTTTATATACGTTAATTACTTACATTAGCAGTGAAAGGCTCAACTGAATGCAAAGAGTAACATAATATAATACGTAATATATAACATTCTAGTCTTAACACATCTAAAATGTAAATAAAAAGGCTTTTTGTACTAATTAAAAAAAATCAAACAATGTACAGATGCCTTAGACATGTATTTTAATGTTTGGAATAAACATTAAATGATAATACCATGTTGTAGGGAGGCTGTTGTTATTCATGCACTTGTTGGCAAGTGTTTTACTTCAGTAATTTCCTTTTATTTTTGAAACTATGAGCTACACAAAGAGTGAGTTACCATGGCAGCATTAAACAACATTTTGCTCAACTATTCCAAGTGTTTGGCAAGCTGAATTAGAGTTGCTGTAAATCATTGTGCTCATTAGCATATCGAGTGTGCAAAATACACAAGAAGTTCTAAATAGAAAAATAAGTTCCTAATGTGGATGAGAAAAGTTTCAGATACCAGGTGGTTAACCTGGATCAGATACGCAGGCCATCCTAACCCTGGACTGAAGGAAAAAATAAACTGAGAAAGAATGAAAGTGGTTGTCTGTGGATGTAGCTATTGTTGTTGCAGCATCTGTTTTATTGTACTGATAACATAATGTGCGTTGCATCACTGCAGGGCTGTAAAATCATCAGATTAGGTTTTGTTGATCTGCGTGAAGGTGTAAGTCTCATGTAAATTCACTCTTATTTCAGCTATTCATAGGATGTTGTCTGTTTGTGGAGTTTTCACTGAGGGGATTTATTACCAGAGTCAGAAGTCAAACTGTGACTCAGAATGATTCAAGTGACTTTAGCTGTGAGGGATTTTTTTTTTGTGGAAAATATCAGAACTTGTTCACTGAACTGGATTCTGTCAGATCAAAATAACTTTTTATTATTTTTGACAAATTTGATGATGATTTTCATCAAGAGCATGTAATGTATTTTAACTTAATTTTTAGATTTTCAAAGTTTTCCCTAAAGATTTTTCTGTAGACTGCTTTTATGTTTGAAATAAATAAACTGAATGAATGAACAAGCCAAAAAGAGCCCAGGATTTCTCTGTGCCCCGGGGGCCCTTGAGGGTTTAAATGCTGCTGTTTTTGTGTCGTCCAAAGTTGTGGGGCCAATTTTTGGGACTAATTTAAAACAAAAATTTTGTGGGTTGAGTAATTTAAACTTGCTTTTGTTGTAACTTTGTTGCCCAAATCAGGACTTTTTACACTAGAAGTCATATTTGCCTTATAATACAGACATTCATATACAATAATTTAGTTTACATAGTCTCTTCTGTTTTGTTAACACACATTCATAGTCAGATTAACTAGCTGGAAGCAATATCAGTGATTCTCTCAAGAATAAAAATGAAGAAGAGTAAATAAATAAAAAAACATAAAATCAATAAGAAAAGTGTGTTTTCTGTAAAGGTCCAGAACTCTGAAAACACAGATGAGGTTAAAGAAACTGAGATTTGACATTCATTTGCAACAGCCTGTGAGAATGTGAAAAAAATATTCATTCTTTCTGTTGGTGTAAACATGTTCATCATCTGCATCATTGGCATCATGAGAGCAAAGATAGGGCAGTCAGTGAGCACAGATGATCATGTTGAAAGCTCACGCACACGTCTAGCCATGGCAGCTTGCCAGAGTTTAAGCCAGAGGCCTGCATGAACCAGCAGTCAGCTGCTGGAACAGCAGCTCGCTTTACATCCGGTTCTCTCTCACTACTGGTCTGCCCTTGTCAATAACGAACTTGCTGGTGCAGATGACCGGCCTGTTGAATCTCTTTGTAATGCGCTTCGGGCAATTCACAATGTCGTCAAATACAAAATATGGGTTACGTCTGTGACAGCCCAGTGGCTTACATTATATACAGGAAGTAGGTCGTACTATTTTAATGTAATTTGATTGGCTAATTCAGTTCAGTGCAGTTGACTGCTGTTGGTGTTTCTTCATTTATTTCATTATTCTACACTTTAAATAACTAGATTGTTCTATTGAATAAACTTAGATTACTTCGTACCAAAGCCAGAACTGCTTTTAATCACTTTGCAATAATTAGCTATATTTCTTTTTTTTGTTTAACAGGAAGCTCTGGTCAGCTGTTGGGTTCAGTTCAGCGATGGGGCAGTTACTCCACTGGAGCTGTTTGACCGCAGTGTCTACTCTCTCACTGTCACCACCCAAGATGAAAGAGTGGCCACAATACGCCGCACTCCACAATCTGTATTTGTTGTTGTGCAAGGTGAAGGTGAAGGAAGGGGGAGGCTGGTGAGGGTGGAGTTAAGGATCTGTGAGGAATGCCAGAAATCTAAGAGGAAGAGTAAGCTGGCAGTGGGGGCTGGCATCCTTAAAACCAACTTCCAGAATAGCAGAACTATGACAGGGGGAGGAGGTGCTGAGAGAAATAAAAATGGTGATGGCAGCACATCAGAAGGTGTTGGTAAGCCTAAAACAACGATGAATTCACCGAGGATTGTCACGGCCATGAACAGAAAACTGATCAGAGGAACAACATCCAACAAGCAGTCTACTGGGGCTGAAAGTACCACTGCAACAACATCTTCGAATAGATATCTAAAGACACATGTGGTGTGGACTGGAACATCCAAAGTCACAGAAGGGACTCCCTTAAGTGCCATTAGTATGACTACATCTACATTTCTGAATAAAATGAGTTTAAACACACAACCAAACACATCCAAAACAACAGTGGATGTTTTCAGTCCTGGAGATGGAATGAAGAAGACATATGGAAATATGTTTGACAGCTCTAATTCATCCCCTGACATCAACAACATTTCTGAAGCTGAGACACCCAAGAAGGAGCTTCCTAAGTCTAAAACTCCAAGTTTTATAGAGAGTGACCTCATCAGGACATTCAGAGCCATGTCAGACTTGGAAATTGGGATGTATTCGTTGGTGGGGGTCTCCTGTGTGGCCATTTTGGCCTTTTTACTCAACTGTGCTTCATATAATTTGTGTTTTCGGAAGCAGAAGACCCCCATTCAGGCCGGTCCTGCACCGGCTGCAGACCCAAAGGATCACAAACATGACTGGGTTTGGCTGGGGAGCAACAATCACAATAGTTCTGCACCAGGAGCTCCAGCTGCTCCAGCTCAAGCTTCCACCCTAAAACATGAACCTCACTGTCCACTGGAGTCTCATCATTCCATTGACTCAATGGGCCACTGCAGCCTGGACAGCTCTTTACCCACAGTGAGCGACCCTGGAGTCCCCAGGAGGACAGCCACCTTGGGCCGCTGCAGAACAAGCTCCCAGCTACATCAGTTCCAAGGAAAAGCTATCGACCCAATGGCTAACCGCTCAGCCACCTTGCTAGCAAGGCCACACCGCAGCGAGCCTCTACATTCTCCCACAAGCAAGAGAAATCAAGTCCAGTTCACCACCTTCACCACGCTGGACATCAGGCACTTGGCTGCACTAAAGAAGAATGGCGTGGACTTAAACTGGGCCAATCAGCAACAGCAGCAAGCCCCTGTTGAGCCACAGATACCTTTACCGGACATGCCGTGGCCTGTGGTCAAACCTGTCGAGGAGCCCCAGTGAGCTGGTGTTTTAGAAAAATAAATCTACATAGAATACACAAACTGACACTGAATGTCAAAGAGGAAAAGAAGTAAAACCTCTTCTAAGGGTATAGTTAATGAGATCATATTATATGAATATTCTATGATAAAAACAACTGGAAAAAAGCAATAAATGAAAATAAAATTGGGAGAATTATCCTATGTATAAAATAAGATCGACACAATATCTTGTAAAAATAAATATCTTATGTTACTTAACGTATATTTACATTTCTGTACATTTCTATGTGTATAAAAACATTTTAATTTCCTTAGACTTTTATACAGTTCTCCACTTCCTGTAGGAATGGTTCCAGATGTTTAGATGTCTGATCAATGCAGTATGAGAAGGATTTTTACTTTAAAGTAATTCCACTTTGTTTTCTTCAGAGAAGGACGTTGTATTTTGTTAAACAGTCTACAACATTTATCATGGTATTCTGAGTAAACCCTTGACATCATATGCACAGGATACTCATTCAGATCGAATATTTGTATCACTTCACAGGATGTGAGATGGTCAAAAAAGTTAATTTTGCAGGTTTATGCTATTTACAGTTAAAACACAAAACATTTAATCTCCTGACACGGGACATAACTCATTCAACTGTGAGATTTTTATTGTGTGAATGAAAAAAATCTGCCTTTCTAAACAACATTCTCCTGTTTTTTTTAACTAAAATGTGTTGTGTATTTCCTAGACATTTCTATCAATAAAGCAAAAATAAACTATAAATGATGAAATGTAGTTTTACTCAGTCATTGGTTGTACAAACAAAGAACAGAAAAGCCCAGTCCCAATTGTCCCAGATAAGCACATTGATGTCTTTTTTGGATTATGAGGCTAAAGCTTTGCCATGAATCAGCAGGATTTAATTATGTTTAATCACTTTTGAATGTGATTTAAGGATGATGTCATCATTCTGCAAAAAAGGCATTTTGAGACTGTATTTGATGTTGCTGCCAACAGGATTCAGTGCTGTTGCAGAGAAAAAAAAACTGTTGCACTGAGTAAAAGGAAGCTTAAAAGAAAGACAGAAAATGACAATGTTCAAAGTATTTGTTATAATACATGTTTTAATCAAAGATTGATCCTTGTATATGACAACTTTTACTTTTTCAGAGAGGTGAGCACATATTTATTTTATATTTAATGAACTTTGATTGATAAATACTGTCCGCAGCTTAAAGAATTCCAGATCATCTGATGCAAAGCTCAACAGGACTTTACTTCTGTTAAAGTGTCACATCCTGCAAACAGATTCATGCAGATTCAGAGTTTATTTTTTATATCTTCTGTTTTCTTCTAATTTACCAGAAGGTACCTTAAACAAACTCATCCTGGTGAGAGGCACTAAGAAATGCCTGTGCGGGTCATTAATGTACAAAATCTCCAATTTTGTACAAGAAGAAAATCAGAATTTACATGATGCACAATTAAAAATACTACAATGAGATGGTTTGTTGTTGTTTTGCACCAATTTTCCACAGAAAGGCTTCAGATTCTTGTTGCCTTTTTTGTTGTCACATTCAAGTTTGTTTGTGGCTTCCTCACATGTCTGACGCTTTGAAGGAACTTTCAGCAACAGATTGTTTTGAGTGTTGAATTATAAAGTAAAATTACAGTTTAAACAATCCTGTGACACATGACAGTAATACATTGAAATCCACTGACAGCTGCCGGAAAATACTTTGCATATATATAAAAATAATTTCAACTGTAAATGATGTGTGAGTTTATGAGGAAGAAAAGGAGCAGAGTCTCTTGGTATCATTACAGCTGGATCTTTAATCTGGAGCATCAGCTTCCCTGTTGACAGATTTAAAGGATTGAGGTCATTGTGTTGGAGGATTAGTGTGCATTAGTGGAGTGTCTCAGCAGCACAGTCCTGATAATGTGGGCCAAAAGAGACAAGGTCACTTATTTCTGAAGTCTGTTTCCACTGCTTCACCGTGTGGTGAAGGGAAGATGTGGGTTCAAATGGAAGAACTCACTCATGAGAATACAGTCACCGAATAACAGGTGATACACAAAAACAAACACACAACCTTGCATTTATTTTATGCATTCATGTTATGTAATTTGAAAACTGTGATCGTTAGTTTATGTTTTTTCTCTGGAGGTCATATTACAACATGCATTATATCACTGAATTCAAACTTTTTGAAGCATCAACAGCTTTTTAGCTGATTTCGTAGGGTATTGAAAAGAAGGAGACATGGTTAGTCTTTAAGTGTTAGGTTTTGTCATTCATTCATTCATTCATTCATTCATTCATTCATTCATTCATTCATTCATTCATTCATTCATTCATTCATTCATTCATTCATTCATTCATTCATTCATTCATTCATTCATTCATTCAGTTGTTGGGTTGTGGGGGCAACAGGTTCAGGAGAGAAACCCAGGCATCCCTCACTCCAACGACACTCTCCAGCTCGTACTGGGTGATCAACAGATGTTCCCCGGCCAGAGAGGTTATATCATCCCTACAGTGAATTCTGGGTCTGCCCAGAATCTCCTCCTAATGGGATGTGCCAGGAAAACCTCCATCAGGAGGCATCCAAGATACATCCTAACCAGATGCCAGAACCACCTCAGCTCACTCCTTTCAATGAGGATGAGCAGCAGCTCTACTTTCAAGCTCCCTCTAGATGACGGAGCTCCTCTTCTCATCTCTAAGGCTGAGCCTGGCCATACAGAGGAAGCTCATTTCAGCGACTTGTGCCCAGTATCTCATTCTGTGGTCTCAGGATCCAGATCTCATGAACATAGCTGAGGGTCACAATGACTGACCATATCAAGAGCTTTTTGGCTCAGCTCTTTCTTCAGCTCCCTCATCACTGAGGATGAAACCCCAGCCCATTGGTCCATCTCCTACTCCATCCTATCACTCGTGAACATGACACAGAGATAGATCTGAATATTTGAGACTTTATTACAGTAAATCTGCACATCCAGGTTCATGTAGAAAAGTGTCCACAGGGCATAAATTTAATATTGACTGATATGAAGTAGTAAAATTACACTTTAAAATTACATGTCAAAGGCAAAGACTGACTGCCAACCTGAAGGGAGCGTTCCACCTTTTTACAATTTACCTTTAAATTTATACCAAATACATTCATATTAAACTAGTTTTAAATGGTTGGTTTTATAAAACAATACAAACCTTCTTAAATATACGTTTTAATATTCCTAAATTAAGACTTTTTTTTGTATATTTGTTATACCCTTTGAGCAAAAAAATCTGAAAGAACCCTAAACACAGCAATTCTAAAATAATTTACTGAAATTAAAAATTATACAAGCTCTCCTTTAACTTTTGTGTTTACTTTGCTGGAGGGGAACTTGTTGTAAAGCTGAACCATGTCAACAGCATTTACTTTAACCAATAATCTCTAAACATCTGTGATCCAAATAAGTAAATATTCATTATTTTAGAGAAAAAGCAAGGGAGGCCACACATTCCTTAGACAGGAGAAGACATCAGCACACAAACATCCATCCTAGAAAGAATAAAGACATGAGAGAGATAATTCAAATCACAGGTGGAAGAGAACTCAAACCGTATGGCAGCTCATTAAGACAAAGTACCTGACGCTTCCTCACTACACTCATCGCTGTCAGTGCTTGTCAGTCGAGTGTCAGCGCTCACTGTGCATTGTCAGATAATGTCACCAGTCTTACAAAGAAGGGAACCAAAGGCAAAGGGGTAGTTCTTTTTGTTAATGAGACAGATTGTGGAAGAAAAGACTTTGTCAGAATGGAAGAAGTTACAAGGGAGGAACTGCAACTAGATGAAGCTGCGAGAACATAAACAGACTTATTTTAGTTTCTTTGAGCAAAGGTAACATCATCCAGAATATATTAGAAAGTTAATAGCAAAGTTTTCAAGTATTTAAAACTGTTAAGTGAGGTAGAATAAGTCAAATCTACAAAATCTTCTTCACTCCTGAGTGTCGTGACGGCAGTCTTCAGGATTGAGGTAGAAATTCTTGCATCAAGTCGATGGTACACACCTTTCACACATGACAGATAACAGCTGGTTTCCTCCCCTTGCAGCACGTTACTTCTGCAATTTGAATTATTACTAATAATTCTATGACTGAGCCCAGTTTGTCCAATCCACAAACAAGTTTTATTGTTCTTTTTTATTTGGAATACATTTTGGCTGTTTTTCAGTTTATCCCTTTTTTAGTGTGAGGTACAAGCTGCAAATTTGCAACAAAATGTGATAGATTTTTTACCCTCAAGAAAAAAGGAACTGGTGGAGAGCGGAGCTAGTCACTTGTGGCATGGTAACATTAAAAGGTGTTTGTAATAGAACTGCTGTATTCATCCCTGAGATTGCTGCAGGCACAAGTCTGGCTCCTAGTTGTGTTTCCACCTCATTTCAGACGTGAAAAACAGTTTTCTCTCTCTCGCGCTGTGTGTGTGTGTGTATGTGTGTGTTAGTGAAATATTTTTATGCAGGAATTGAGTTTTGGTTTGGCTGTGATTGTATGTGCATGAGTGGGCAAAAGATGAAGAGGATGGAGCCCATGTGTCAGGAAAAAAAAATTAAGAAAACTTTTGATAAGACCCAGAGTTGGGACTTTCTTTACGTCACGAGAAACATTTGAAATACAGCCTTTTTTTGGGTTTATAAAACATTTTAAAAGCACATTTGTTTTTTCCTGTAAACAGTTCTTTTGTCTGTTTAATCTTTGACAACTATTTCGTACCTTTCTGTCTTCCTCCTTCACACCTCATGCACATGGAACATTCATCTTCTCTGTTGCTCCTTGACAAAAAAACTGACTGCATTGCTATTTTCTCTTCCACGCCTTTGCTCCTCCTTATAAGACATTTTTACTGATTCCTTTTGATATTTGTTTCCCCTCAAGTTTTTTGTTGACTCTGCAGTTTCTTTTGTTTTAAATTTGCTTATCAGACACGAGGTGAAACAAGGTGAAACGTAGGACGTATTCAGATGAAAGAGATTTTAAGTTGCATTATTACATTTCCTAACATGGGCCTTTTTAGGGTTATTTTACTACAGAAAAGTTGTGATTCTACAGCGCTTGTACTCTTCAGACATTCAAAAAAATATTTAAGTCTTTTGTATTTTTCTTCCTTTTTGGTATTTTAGCTGCACAACATAGTTTTTTTTTAACTGTGTGAGCTTGATCGAACTTTTTCCTGATACTGTAGATCACTGTTTTTGCTTTTCACATGTTTTAGCTGCTGCACATTGTGTGTTCCACTCATGGGACCTTTTCTTAGAACAAGTTGGGTGATATTTACTACAAAGACAAATGCAGGTAGATTTTAGTCCAGAAAACTCACAGCCTCTATCCAGGAAAATGCCAAAAGGTCTTTGATTTGGACCTTCAGACCTCAGACTACAAGTGAATGCTGTCTCAAAGACAACAAGGTGGTTTCACCAGCTGAAAGTTTAGCTGTGTCCTCTTTCACACCATCAAATGAAAGAATAGGAATGATAAAAAAATCAAGTGTTTTTTAATGTTCCAAGCAATGCACAGTAATTTGGTAACTTCCTGTCTGTGTCTTTGAGAAAAACAAGTTTAGATAAATTCCTGTTAAAAACAACATGAAAGCTCACAGCTGCTGAGAATTTGGGATGACAGTTACTCTAGTACCGGTATTTATTTTTCTAACATTTATCTGGTTCACTCCAGATGGGACACCAGGGGTATTGTCATTTTATCCCTTAACTTCAGACAGTCAGGTTTCTTATGAGCCTGTTGGACACGTACAGTAAGACAGGATGTGTGTCAGTAAGACAGGATCCTGACGACTTTCCACATGGCAAAAAATCAGATTTCTCACATTCGATATTTATCATTAGAATCCATTAAAAAGTTTTCCTGCAACATCGACTACTGAAAACACTCTTTCTGCAGGTTGTATAGAGAATATTGTGTTGATCATTATCAGGAGGACATTGTGTCGGTATTATGGTCTGAAGTTTAAGATCAAGGAAGATGATAACTGATTTCAAAAGTAAGACAAACTCACTGTATTTACACATCAATGATTCGTTCGATGTTTGATTAAAATAAGTGACTGTGCTGATGTAATAAATCATTTACTGTATTGTACTCAGGTTTAAGTGTAACCAGCAGGCACTAATGTGCCTTTAGCACACTTTTGTTTGATTTTTTTGTATCTTTATTTCTTATTTGACTCTTACTTTCTCCCCCATCCAGCTGCAGGCCATTATATTAATTGTGCTGTGCCACTAAACTTGTCTTATCCAGGTCAAGAAAAAAGGCCATGCTGTTAAAGACAGTGCTAATTTAACAGTAGACTGTTTACTGCCACAGTTATGATTCATTTTTTCACTGTTGGGGTTGTGGTTCATCTCTTTGGGCCAAAAGACTCAGAAACACCTGTGGTACGGGCGGAGCACCATCGTTCTAATTTTATAAGTATCTCATCAGAGTTTAATGTATCACTTGGACTATTTCCACAAGTCATAGAGCAAACCTGCAAGTATTTTGGTGTAAATTTAGAGACAGTTAACCATGAATTATTTGGTGACCCTTTTTTATATTTTATATAGATGAGCTTAGACCCAAAGCACAGGTAAAAGAAACGTTAAGAGATGTTTGTCCTAAAGCTTCTGTTATAGGCAGAAATCCTTGAACCAGTTAATAATAAGTAAATAAACACATTTTTCAAGTAGTATTCCTGTGATAGCACAAGTTACGAATGTCCTGAACAAATTATACTACCAGAGACTCATTTTCTAAATATTACACAAGCTTAAAGAGAAGCTTAAAATACTGTAACTAGCAAACAAGCCTACATTTGGACCCAGTCCTGCTACAAACCAAACTATAAAAACAGAGAGTGGCCTCAAGGCCGGCAGACTAAAAGTTTCTAATCACACTCTGGCAACGGTAAACAATTCCGTCCTTAAACTAAAGGAAACATAAGAAACACCTCACACAGACACTAGAGGCTTTCCAACTCTATTCCCCCTAAACCCAGATAGTTTAAACACAACCATCATGGAGACAACAGTTCAGCACCCCCGTTGCTCCCTGAAAAGCAGAAACTGAGGGTTCTTGTAGCTGGGCAGAGCCCCAAACTACACATCAGGTGATAAGCTACAGCTGCTGGTCAAGAGGCGGAGTCAAGCTACCGGGGCAGCAGCCTATTGCCTCTTTGTGCAGGGTGAAATGCAGCTCTGTAAGAGAACAAGGGAGAACAAGAGAGAGCAATAGCAACCCCATTAAAATAAATTCTGCTAAAATTCTGATATTGAAGTTAGTTAAATAAGATTAGGAAGGTCCTATTGGCTGGAACATTCCTGCATGAACTTTGTATGTTTTCCTTTTGCATCTGAACAGTTTCTCCGGTTTATTCTCTTGGCCAGGAAATAAACATGTTAGAGTATTTGACTACTCCATGTTGGCGTGAGTGTCAAAGTTCCAGTGACTAAAATTCCATCGTGGTGAAACTATCTCATTCACAAATGTTACCATATTGTATTTTTGAACAGACATCAGCAAATAAAAACTACATGAATCAACAAATGTCAACACCTAAAAATAAAATCTCAAGTGTTTTTTTTTTTTTTCCCAAAAAAAGGGCAAAGTACAAGGATGGGGTTGTTTGTCAATGTGTGGCCCTGAGATGGATTGTCATTCAGAGCTAAAATTTATAGCTTCTTAAACTCTTGACACTTGGAAGACGTGCACACTCCCTACTGGTTTGCACACCTGTGGAGTTTTTGACAGTAAGCCAGTAGGAAGTTTAGATTTATTTGTGCTCTTGAGTTTTCTCGTTCTAAACATCTTTCCACAAAAATAAATCAAGAAGTGAAATTAAAGTGGATTAAAAAACTGACATTTATTAAACAGATGAAAAGTTATTCAATAATAACACAATCAGTAGGAGATCAGAGCTCATCTACAACCTCTGCAACAAGTTTGCAAAATTCTCAACCCTGATAAAAGCAATGGGAAGAAACTGTTCTTTTTAATGAGCTGTTACACATTAAATCACGGCTATCTCTTTTTAACAAGGCTGTAAAATTTATTGATTCTGGTAAAACAAACAACAGAGAAAAACTTCAGTGGAAGAGTTCGTTTCAAAGCCCACATGCTCACCTCAGGCTTCCATCTGGCGGGATCTGCATCAGCGCACTTGTCAGCAGAACTGATGAGAGCACTGTCCGCAACAGCTTTTAGATCACACAGACGACACGTCGTTTTTAGACATGGGACTTTGTTTGTCAGCATTAGTTTATGTCTGAATTTACGCGGGACTGATTTTGGCTGATCAAGCAACGACGTGCGGGGGCGCAACCAGCAGGTGGTTGACTTCAGCTGCTGTCTGATGCCTTGACACCCGCAGAAGGAGGTCTGTGCGTTGGGTGTTTCACTATCAAACATTGCCACGTTGATTCGCTGGCATGGAGATGTAATTACACTGTGTTGTATGAAAAACTAAAATGAAAACGACAGGATGGAGGGGGAGGAAGGAGAATAAAAGCAGAATGAAAAATAAAAAAGTTATTACCTTTGTGGTGACAACTCACTGGCAAAGATGGAGTGCCTTTGATGGCGGGCTCGGTCTGTATCTTTTTGATGTCAAATTGGAGATCTGAGAATCATTTATTCATGAGTCTACATCTCTAATGCTTACTGCTTGGCTAAGTTATTTGTAATGCTCGCCTCAGGCTTGTATAGTTGTTTAATTGCTCCTGAATAATTTCAAGTGTTTGTTGTTGTTTTAGGTTTATTTGGCTGCAGAGGATAAATTTGTCACATTACTTTTCCTTTTTTCCTCATTGTTTTGCTTTCTGTTGTCTCTCTTTTTGTTTTCCAACATACACCGAACCATCGACCACTTGTTTTCGTCTTGCAAACACACACTAAAGTCTATTTAGGTGTGTTGGGGATGTGGAAACCAGTAAATCTGTGCCTGATTTCTCACAAGTCTAATTTGGAAGCTTGTTAGTTGAAACAGAAAACAGGACGAGACTTTGAAAACAAGTCTGACTGCCTCTCAGTCAAATGGCAGCTAAAGGAATGGCAGCATTATTAGGCCAAATTCACATCCTGAAAAAATGTGGATACTTAAAAATGTGTTAAAAAACTTCACCTACAGTGAGATTTGGACTAATATGTTGATACACAAGTAAAGTCGCAGCACAGTATTAGGATATTTTTCTCAGCTCCTTGCAAAGTTGTGCAGAAGCACCAACATACTTTCTAATGCAGATAAGATGCTGCTTGTTATCAGAGTGATGGTCTGAGGCAGTGCCAGCATCAGAGTAAAAGTAACAAATACAACATTTTTTTTTAGGATACTTTAAAATGAAAAAAACAAATAAATACAAAATCAGAGTATCTGGGGGATTAAATCCAGTTAGAAATGATAATAAGTTCAAAGAAACAGTGGAAACAAATCAGAAATGTGTCAATTTTTTTGTTTGGGCCCATCAGAAAATTTGTTGATTTACGTGTATGATCGGATTTTTAAAAGTGAATCATTTTTCACGTGCTGCTTGTTGGTGCTTGTTATTTTCACTGGGCTTGAATCTACATGTGAGCAGTGAAATTTCTTCTCTCACGGCAAATATCTTGACACTCATTATGGATTTCTTCCTCATGTGAACAGCAGCTAAAGGTGCAGCATTTAATGGTAAAAAACAGTGACGGCTGACTGTTATTGACTGAACTTTAGTAACTTATTTGACTTTGAGTCTTTCATTCAACTCCTGGTATTTAGTTAATGTTTGAATAGAACATTTTGTCAAACATAAAAACAGGATGAGTCACAGTGCTGGTGGTAACCCTTCCATTGAATAAACCAGAAGCAGGAACATTGGACCTGCTTTCTGACTGCAAAACAAAATAAACAAAATAAAATGTTTGCTCTGAAGTTAAAAAGTTGATATGATTATGTATCTATTTTGGGAAAGTCAGGAAACATTTTAACTTTATGTTTGCAGTTTTTGTATTTTTCAACCAGCCTCTTACATGATGACCTTAATGTGTTCATTTAGTCTGAGTTGTTATATAGTTACAGATCCAGCTGCCAGCTCGTTGCTCTTAGCCGACTGCAAATCTCTATTTGTATTTTATTTGTTTATTTGTTTTCAGTTAAGTAAATTTATGGAGCATTGAAAGAATGAACATGAAATTTTCTCTGAGTCCATCAACATTTGAGACAGAATATGTCATTATTACCTCCTCCAAGGAGGTAATGTTTTCATCAGGGTCTGTCTGTCTGTCTGTTAGCAGGATAACTCAAAAACTAACGGATGGATTTTATGAAATTTTCGTGAAAAATTGGAACTGACCCAAGGAAGAATTGATTAGATTTTGGGGGTGATCCAGATTACCGTCTGGAGCCAGGTATGTTTTTAAGGTTACGGACATAGTACTTTCTACAATATGTCCACTTGGCGAAGGTCTGCGCTCTCTGAGTGCTTTTCTAGTTCACTATGTCATGGGTTTGATACATTTTTTATGACTTTTTATTATTTTTAAGAAAAAAAATCTGATATTCAGCCTTGGATTTAATATGTTTTACTCAAATGTTGCTGTGTTGCAATAAGTATGACGATTCTAGGATTGATTATTATTTGATAGAGAATCCAAAAATGGTCATATTTGCAAAGGATGGGGACAAAATAAGAGCCTCTGAAACAAGAATGCTGTAATGAAAGATGATTAAGAATTCAAAACGAAATAAACAGGCTGTCAACCAAAACAGCAACATGTGACAGTGCATTCAAAAAGAAATTAGGGAGGTTTATGCCGAGGTGCAGCATTGACTGACACGTTTCAGGCCATCAGGAAAATAAAGCATTCTGAAACAAACACAGACAAACGATTTAACATATAAATGCAAAAATGAACCAATAAATAAATAAATCAAAGCAGAGCAAAATCTGAAATCAACACCATAAATATCCAAATTCCTGTGCTTTGACAATAACAACAACAAAAACATCAAACAAAAATTCAAAAAATCAGACCATGGAATAATCTTTAATATTTGTAGAAGGTCTTTTTGTATAAACATTTATAGATAATGATTTTTCTTAACTGAAAACAAACTTGTAGCCACCACCTTTGTTTTACTGCAGGGCTCGCGTTCATTCCTGCAGACCCCACGGTCGGTATCAACCAAGCGTCAATCTCCATGTAAGCTGCTAAACATCCTGCCGAGATCTCCCACTAGCACATCCAGGGCTCTGATTTCCTTAGTATGCTGTTAGTCAAGCATGTAAAGCGTGCTGAGGGACACGAGAAGACTCTGATGAGGAACAGACGACCACACAAAAGCGCAGCAGAACATATAAAACCAGTTTCAAAAATTCTTTCCTGAATAAAAAGCATTTTTGTAATTAGCCCAAAAACTGTGATTAACTTTAATAGACTTTATTATAACTTGTTTTATATTAGTGTATTACTGTTTAAAGCTCTTGTGCACCACTGAAATGATATCTACTCAGTAGCCAGATGCTGGTTCTGTTGATCCCACAACACAGCTTAGCAGTAATGGTACCCAACTTGTGGAGCTTTGACATCTGGACAGATGAAAGAATGAGGAGGAGATGCAGAAATTGAGGAAATTTGCTCCAGTAATAGGTCTGTTGTGTTCAAACATGGTCTTCTCCTTCTCTCTGGTGAATAGAAAAGGCATGTGTTGCGCCGAGAGACAGATGGTTGAAAGCAGATTTCTTTCCGTGCCAGGAGGGAGGTGGCAGGAAATGAATAAAAAATAAATAAAAAACAGTGGGAGGAAAATAGAAACGATGAGATTATTTTCTGAATCCAGACCTCGCCGCTGGAAATCCTTTGATTTAAAAATAATAAAAACCAACAACAAAAAAAAAGGGCCAAAACAAAAAAACAAACACAAAGCTGTTACAATAAATTTGGGGTATTTTTGACAAATCAAGATGCTCAGTAGGATTCAGAGACTTTTTTTTTCACTTTTTGGCATCAATAATAAATTCATCTTCTCCAAGTTTTAGTCCTTTTATAACTATAACTATTATTCTGAATGCATTTCCACCTGTTAGTTTGTTGAATTTTACTGCAAAGTTTCAAACTTCTCCCTTTGAGTAGCACTTTTTGGGGTATGTCGTTGCTATGTGGATGGTGTCATTTGAAAAATAATGTTTAGGTAGGTGGCGAAGGTGAAAGTGAATGCCAGCATACAGGTAAAGGAACAACTTGCACATTCCTGCTGAAACTGGAACCGATAAGGCAGCAGGAGCTGAGATAAGCAACAAGGTGTAGCATTGTGGTTCTTAGAATGGATTATTCAAGAGAAAAGACATGCACAGGTGCTCTCGGGTCATGGGCTCGTGTTTAAAATGTTGTATTCAAATGAAACGTGAGTTTTTTGATCACCATCATCATCATCACCTGTAATAAGGAGCCTGCTGCATTAAAGGAGAACGCCCGTTTTTTGCAATTGGGTCCTTATTTATTCTGTGAGATGTGTTTTACTCTTCATCAGTGGTACTTTTTTGCGATTCGGATTCGTCTCGGAGATTTTTGATTCACACGGCAAACACCTAAACGCCAATAAACGAGAGTCAGTTGGGCCTGCGTTCGCCGACCCTAAATCGGTTTAAAATCAGTTCAAATCCGTTATTTTTTTAATTTCATTCCTCATTTTGCTGTTGCACCCAGGATATGCGCAAAATCGACCCATTTTTTCTACACTGAAAACAAGAATTCCGATTTGTGTGTTGCTACGAATAGCTAAGGAGTAGCAGTTTCAAACAACTTCCTTACAGGTAATACGTGAGTGGGCGCGGAGAGATGACGTCACTCTCCCGTCACTGTAAAAAATATCATTTCTATGAGCGCAGGATTCAAGATGGCACTGGAACGGAATAAACAATAGAGTATCTAAATGGCCAGATTAAAAAAATAACGGATTTGAACTGATTTTAAACCGATTTAGGGTCGGCGAACGCAGGCCCAACCGACTCTTGTTTATTGGCGTTTAGGTGTTTACCGTGTGAATCAAAAATCTCCGAGACGAATCCAAATTGCAAAAAAGTACCACTGATGACGAGTAAAACACATCTCACAGAATAAATAAGGCCCCAATTGCAAAAAACGGGCGTTCTCCTTTAACACCCTTGTCTAGTTGAGTTTTTATGTCGAAATGAGGGCGTCGTCCTGAATGAAAGCAGCTTGATGAGCTGAGACTTCAACCTTTCTGGCATTAAAAGTCAAACGCAAACTGACCATCAATGACAGAGACTTCAAAAGAATAGCTTAAACTGTTAAGGTGCTTTTGAAGCTACTGATAACAACTGTCTCACACTCCATTTTACTCGCTGCACAGCAGGTTGTTCCAGTTCTTACTGCTTCTCTCATTTGCTGCATATGTAAATGACATTTCTTTGCTGCTGCTTCCTCCCTAGTGGCTGACAAAATGGCACTCTGAATTATTTCCACACTTAACACTTTTAATTGAACTTCCATGTGCCCCAGAAAGTGTGCACCCCATCAGTTAAAGAAGCTTCATCCTGGTTTTCCATCCACTGTCTGAGAATATCCGAGAGTTGGTGAGTCTTTTATCGTTGAGGCTAAATGTCAGGCTGAAATCTGAACTGCCTACTGTAAGAAGGTTAATTGAATCAGTAATCTATTTACACTTTGCCCTCAATTTCTCACTTAATCAAATGCTAAGTCATGGTACGAGTTATGTGGCTCTCAGAGAGCTGATAGTCTAGAATCAGTTGCACATCACTATTTTAGAACATTGTTAACTGCAGCTGTTTGCAGCTGGAATATTAACAAAACCGAACTAAGAATTTCTCAGTTTATTATTGCAATAAATTTCAGAAAGTAAAACTTAAACTGAAACATTTAGGTTTGAAGGTTTTGCAGAATAGGACTACAAAACAGGTCACATCATTTTGAAGGCAGCTTGGGAGCTGCTGAGCTATCAGTACAGTAAGCCCCGACTCAGTGATAGACAGGAAGACGGGGTTTGACGCGAGGTGTCAGGACAGCAAATAAATGTTTGATTGGGAAAGTGGGACTAAAGAAAGGAAGCATGCACAGGCCGACAGGCTGACACCACCCAGATAATGGAGCTGCCAGAACCTGTCCCACATTATATCTCACCTAACCAAAACACGTGAAAACTCATTCCATTCCACAAACCTCCATAAACAAACACAGACATGTCTGATACTCTCTCAAAATTGCTATTGAGTTCAAGAATTAGTCTGGGAGAAAGACAGGAGCATGTTGGACCGGGGTGAGAAGAGTAAGCTTTATTGATTGGAGGCTAAGGTTCCACTTAAAAACCAGCCCACCTCTCCCTCCATGTGTACCGGTAATCTCCTCTGTAAGCTCCTGGAGCCTGACTGTAATTTGATAAGTCACTGGCTGAGATGAAGTGACAATTGTCTTGACAGTGCAGATGCCTCCTGAGTTCAGACACTGATCATCTGGTTCACCTTTATATCATAAGTGTGGAGCTCCTTCCTGCAAATGTCTCGTGTTAAATGACATTTTATAAGTTTAGTTTACCAGGAAAGATGTTCCATTTAAAAAAAAGGTCAAGGTCAGAGCAAAAATGGGAAGGAAAGTCAACACTTGGGGCCATTAGAGAGGAAAGGATGGTGTTAATGAGCTAGTCCACCCCCACAGTGGTGACTGAAGGATGTAGCATGTTGTTTGTTATATGGTAACAAACAAACAACAAAAAAACATAACAAAGACACAGCTTAAACTGAATCAGAACTCCTGACAAAACATTTTTTTTATTTACACACACAAAAAAACCCCTAATTTTTAGATGATTCTAGCATGATTTGGTGCACACAGACATCATTATCACTTGAGGGACCTAGAATAATCAGTTCCTTCCAGGATGCTGGAAAACATAAGCTACTGTAAATAAATAAATAACTTGCAGAGTGTAGAAGTGGCCCTCAGTGGAAGGGCAGACTGAAACCTCCTCCCTCTTCCTGAAGCTTAATAAGGTTATGACTGAAGGGATTTCAGTCAGCAGCTGCACACATTTAAAATGCCACGAAAAACTTCCTTTTTATTCACGACTGGTCTTTTCGTTTTGAGTTTCATCGAGTCATTTAAAGCAGCATCCTGTAACACCTGATGCATCCTGCAAGCCAAAGGCATCGTGTCTTTAAACACTGGCAGATTAAAGAAAACAACTGCAGATTCAAACCTGTTTTAAATGCACTATTCTAACCCATAAATCAGACTGATACATTAATACATGCAGCAGGAAAATCATTTCCAGTTTATCTACATAAAAGCAGAACAGCAACACGAGCACAACAATATACTCTCTCAACAATCGTAACACAGAGGTTTGTCTAATCCCGACGACCCTCTTATCTCACGGACACTGTGCTTTAAATCTAAACTGATTAAGTGAATATAAAAGTACAAATGTGAAAATGTGCAACATAATGTGAACGGTAACACTGATTTTGAATGCAGGTGATCTTTGTTTTTGCAACTATCTTCTTGGTTTTCTAACATAAAAACATAAATGAATAAATTGAAATGCCAAAACAGACAATGAGGCAGTGCATGCAGTAAGTTTTTTTATTTTGAGATAATAAAAAAGTAATTCTGTTGTGTAATTAGTGATGTTTGTCATTCTGTGTTACAGGAACAAAATGGAAAAGGTAAGATGGTGTTGTTAAGGACTGCTGTCATAGCAACAGGGGGAAACTTTAGAAAAGAGGATGTCAGTGGAGATGGTTGGTAATGGTTTAAGGGCTCTGTTCCATTACACCTGACAGGACTTGCCTGTTACTTACCAAGTTAGAGTGCAGACCCAGATATCCTTGTGTCAGCAAGAAAGATACCTACAGCGCTGGAGCTTAGAGGACACCGGCACATGTCTAAGCTGGTAAAGACTGAGGAGTGAAACGCAGCAGTAGCAGTTTGGAAAGTGGAGGAGGGGGTGTTAAAAATAACTCCAGGAAGAGTTTAACATTTTGGAAAGAAATAAATGAAGCAGCAGAGTGTTTGTTAAAGTTTTGTGTTATAAGACGAGTGTATGAAGACAGGCAGGTGAAATCCAACCAGATTTACTCAGGAAACAAGCTGAGAGTTGTTAGTAAAAATGTGGGTAGGTCAGACGTTTGTTTTCTATTTTAGTTTTAAATCATTAAAGAAAAAAACGGACCAAATGTGGTGTTTAAACCCCCTCAGGACTGTGAAAAAGGAAAATAAAACAAACAGTCTCCAATTTAAATGTGGGCCCACCTCCAATGGGCTCGTTTCACTGGAGCATTAACTGTTTTTAAATAGGTTCAGTCAGTTAAATTGCCCATAAAAAAGCCACATTAACATGCTGTTAAAAATGAACTGAGTCATCTTTTATTTGACTTCCTTTAAAAAAAAATGTTTGTGATACTGTAAATAAAACTTATTGTCTAAATAGGTTAAAACTGGTTTTAAACATCAATTGACAATGTTGACACCCATTGAAATAAGTTCTTAATTTAGCAAAGTTTATTTCTGGGTATTATGTGACTTTGGAAAAGTTATTTTCTTCCTTTTTTCCCCTGTTATAATACAGTCGCTTTTCAGTTGGGTATCACAAACACAAAGTCTAAATACCAAATAAATTATTAAAACACAAGTTATCTGGCTTAAATGCCTGTTTTTATGATATTTAGGGTATTTATTTCTACTTTGCATAAAGCTCTTTGACCAAAAGTACTTTTTTGTAAAGCACCATAAAATAGAAAACAAAAACATATCTGAACATTTCTTGTGGAGAGAGAAGTTAAAGGAGGCCGAGCTGAATAATCTAACTGTGAACACTGACGTTTGATAACTTGTACCTACATAAAACTTCTAGGTTGACAGAGCGAAGACCAAAGAATGACAAAGATGAACAAGAGTCACCTTCAGTTTTAATTAATCCTGCAGCCAATTTTTAAACAGAGATACAGTAAAAAATGACAAATACTTCATGATGACAAATGGGCCTAACGGGTTATACTGTATATGGAATTTAATTTCACAGTTTGTTCTTTTTTTCATTGTAATAACTTATTTTCTGGGCTCCAAAAATGCTTTTTTGGAGTAACTTTTAAAAAATTATCATTTTCAGACTAAACAACTTGAAAGATGACTTTATGTAGAACAAACACTGGGTCTCACGTTACTTATGTGATTGTCTTTTCATGTCCTTGGATATCGTCATAATTTTTCCGCAACAAGTTTGGATATATTTGTAATATGAGGCCATTTAAATCAGATATTAAATAAGATCTATTTTTTGTGAGATATACAAAGAGGGTTGATCAACAATTAAAACAATAACACAGGAAAAAAGTAGGCCTCAACACAACTCTTAAACCCAAATGAACATTTGAAATCCATCCCCAAACGTAATCATGATGAATTTAATAATACTATACTGACATTTCTCCAATAGTTTTAGTTATTTATCTACATATTTTCAGTCTTTGTATCAGATCAGACACACATGGCTCTTAAAAAAACATCATGCATGGACCCGACTTCTGGAGACTGAACCAAACCAAAACAGTTACAAAAACGAAACCAAACAGTACTTTACAAAATGTTACTTTACAATTAGTAACGCTAAATCAAACTCTGCATTTATATACAATAGAAAATTGTTTGCTTCTTTCCTAAATTCTATAACCTTTAGCTTGTGGTCAGAGGGATACATTAAAAATAGAAAGTAAAAAGAAGTAAAGAAAAAAAGAAACACTACAAAAAAGTGACACAAATTCAACATAAAAAGACCGATTTGACAATTAAAACATGAAAAAATTAAACAAAATTTAAGATGAAGACAAAAAAACATACATTTAAGTTATGCAACAATACAATTTTCACACATTTCCTGTTTTTACCTATGCTTTTAAATGATGGGAATTGTAGTCTTATAATTTCTCGCTTGACTTCTTCTGTCATGGAAACAAAAATGATGACGACTACTGGTCAGTTTTCATGGTGAGGCGTTCGGCATTTCCTCACCCTTTTACTTTTCTCCTCCCTCGTCTCTTTCTCCTTATTCTGAAGGCATTCAGGTGAGTTTCTCTTTAGTTCATTTAAAACAACCCTTATGCTTTTAAGCAGTGTTCTTAATTGCATTCTCATTAAGCTTTTCCATGTAGTTCCTAAGGTCCTTTGAGTCTCCAAGCTCGATGTCTGGACATACCCATTTAATGTCACTGGTCTGCACTAGTGCCAGTGGGCTGAGCCCTGGACAACCGTTACTGGACTTCACATTGGAGAAAGTGGAGAACTTCACCCTCTTTCTTTTGGTGGTGGGTGAGTTTAGTGATTCATTCCTGTGATCTCTTCCACTTGAGCTACATCCTCCTCCAGCAGTACTATCACATGCAATGCCTCCATTTAATAGCTGACTGCCTTCCTCTAGGGTACCGCCAAGCTCTTCGTGCTGTTGTTGCTGCAAACACAACCCCTCTTCTTGGCCGAGCCAAACCCAGTCATGGGCATGGGTCATAGTCTCTGGGCCTTCCAGAGACAGCTGCTTGCTACGGTACTTGTATGCATAAGAAATGCAATTAATGAGAAAAACCAGGATAGCCAGGCAGAAGACTCCCAACAGAGCATACATACCAATCTCCAAGTCTGTCAGACCTCGTCTCGATGGCAACAAGTCCTCATCTGTGCTGCGACCACGAGGCAGCTCAGCTTTCTCTGAGTATTCAGAGATTTCCTTTGGGGCTCTGTCACCACTGTCTGCTGATAAACGTCCCCCATTAGGCCTCACTGGAACGTGACCCCTAATTGTGGTGGCTCCACGGTTAATTAACCCAGTTTCCATGTCAGAGATAGATCCTCCATGATACGGAGGATCGGGACGGGTTCTCCGGTACCCTGGTTGTCTGTACTGCTCCTCTGACTGACCAAACTTAACCTGTACGCTCACCATTCCAGTGGCTAAAGCTGTATGTCGTTTGCCCTTCTGGCACACATCTGATGGACTCATTTCAACACGTACAAGCAAACCTTGACCTTCACCCTTGGCTACAATAATTGGCCACTTCCATGCAGCACTGTGCTGCACCACCACCACCCGTTCATCCAAAGAGGTGGCTGCCAGGGTAAAATGGGTGGGGTTGTAGTTGTCCAGAGGAGTCATGGATCCATCACTGAACTGAAGCCAGGCACTGATAAGGGATTCCTACAAAAACAGTCACAAAGTCAAACAGAAATTGAAAAAACACCAGCAACCTAAAGTGAAAATAGAATAAATACAGACAACAATGTTCATTTCTTGAAATTTACAGAGATAAAAATAAAAATAAAACAGAGGCATTTGAGGAAAGGAAAAATGTGTCTTAATCACAGACTGAAACCTGTTATCACTCTGTCTCTGTTATCACACACCCCCCCGGAAAAAACAAAACAGAAAAAACTCTGATCTAATGTATTTGTAACCCAATTACAATTCATGTCATGACGGGGATATTACAGTAACTGAAACATTTTTTTCTATCAAAGCAGCTCTATGTAAATAGTCTTATGTAGCTGTACCTGTTTCAGTGATTCCATGACCTCCTGTGTTGTTGCTGTTGCAACAATGGCTCTGTTGCTCCCAGGGCTCAGTTGCAGGGTTAAAGAGAGTCCAGAAACCAGCTGCACCCCCAGTTCTGTCACACTCACTTTATCATCCAGCACCCTGATGCTCCTCTCAGCCAGGACCGATGAAGTCAGCGGGGACAGCACCTGCAACATACAAGATAAAAAAAACTGTTGCTCACTTCTTTGGTTGTTCTACAGGAAACTTGCGAAGACAATGCAAAGCATCAATGTTGTTTATAATCACAGCCATCAATAATCACATGTTAGAGCCTCGCGACTCAAATCCTGTATTATAAACAGTTTTAGTGAAGGTTCCTTTGTTATTCATCCTTTGAATATAGCTGTCATCACTTAATTTCAGAGGCATGCAGAACACTTCAAAAAGTTTTTCTTTAAAACCACAAGAATAAAACCAACAGACATGCATTTACTTACAACCACCGACTGTGCTAATAAGTATAAACTCACACTTTCTAAAATCACATGCCTATTTGTAAGCAGAACAGAAGCAACTCCACAGTATTTTGTTGTTCTAAACACAAGCATTAAGTGCCAATTGAAGTTATTTACTGGTTTTTGTTAGTTCAACCTAATATATTTTTTTCTGCAAAGTTCCAGCACAATTTTCTGNTGACATTTGTGTCCTAACTTTGTGAATGTAAAGACTTGCCATTATCATTACAAATGTAGTTTGCACAAATAAAATGTTTGTTTCTTTATACCAGATCAACACGTCATTATTTCTTCAGTATTATTTTGTGTACGTTTGACAACATTTGTTAAGCTGAAGTAAATCACGAGAAAAAAAAAATATTTCTTGTGGATTTTAAATTAATACATCAACAAAAAAAAAAAAAATCTTTCAAACATACTTAAAAATCTATAGTTTTCCAATCTTCATCTCTGTAACATATTCTCCAACTTTCTGAGTTACCAGAGGTGCGAGCATGTAAATAGCTGTGATATTGTTATGAGATAGGAATCCTTCCCATCCACTCCAATTAGGATGCCAGTATTTCCTGCAGCCACCCCCACATAGCTGCATTTACCAGCCATAATGAAGTGTCAGCACCGATCACTGGCTCATTTGTTCAGACCCAACTCCCTGGTTTCCTCCCTTTGGTTTACCTCCTTTGCATTTTCGCTTTTACATCTCACACAGGCAAATGGATATCCTTGAACATTTCAAAGCAAACAGCGTGGTCTCAAGACAGGATTTACTTTTAAATTGGGTTTTATAAAGGTGAGTATAAAAATGGCAGATGGTCCAGATTTTTACTGGGCCTGCATGATGTCACAAAAACAGAAGATTCAGGATCCATCAGATTCACCGATCGTGTTTCAGATCACGTTAAAATGGATTTATTTCTGCTGCAAACATGAACTTTAAATGAAATCTTTACAGTAATTAAAATCTGCTGTATGGTTGGTTAACTTACAATAGGAATTTCTAAAATAAGGAAGAAAAATAGTCCATAATGCATAGATAAAGTAACCATACATGCTCGTGAGAGTAATCCTAT
Source organism: Pachypanchax playfairii (assembly GCA_006937955.1). NCBI lineage: Eukaryota > Metazoa > Chordata > Actinopteri > Cyprinodontiformes > Aplocheilidae > Pachypanchax > Pachypanchax playfairii. Next base: position 3,860,570 of record SSNP01000014.1, read on the forward strand.
TTTATAACACTGGCAGGAAAAACCTATATCTTTCTTTTTAGGGGTCCAAACTACAAAACCTCTGACATGGCTCTCTAAGATCCCCCAAAATGATCATCTCCCTTCCTGTCCAAACTCAAGTGCCGACTCACAGATGTCCAGACTGAGATGTCAAGGCTCTTTTCCAAGAATTTGAGCTGCTAGTAGTTGTAGCAGTCAGACTGCTGCTCCTCCTTTTATCAGAGTTATGTCTCTCCTCTGTCCTATTAGAGAAACTGCAGATCCTGCCTTTGGCCTACATCCATAATTGTGAAATTCTCCAGATGTGTCAAGTCCCTTTCTCCCACCAGTTTCCAAGTTTACTACCTTTTTTATTCTGCCCCCAGAGGGCAATTAAAGACCTCTTCCAGACTTACCCCTTCCTATTCAAACCTGTCAGAGTGTTGTCTTATTTAATTTTATTCCAGATCAAGCAAAGCTCTCACTACCTGGAATGCACCAAATCCCATTTGCACCTGAATCTGGGCAACCCAACAATACCACATAAAACCCATTGTTACCCAGACCATGTGTCTCCAACTCACACGCTGACACTTTTTGCAAAGGTTAGCAACAGAATGTGTTCTGCATGCAAGAATCCCATCCAAAACATGTCAGTGAGTGCTTAAATGGATTTATTCCACCGTCTCGCTTCAAGATCAAACTTGCAGCATCGTATATTAATGATCACATTACAGATTTGATGGACAGTACAGGATCCTCTAGATTAGAAGTCACTTGAAATCCCTGACTTCAGTTTAAATGCCAAGATGCATCTTAAATAAGTTCAAATGAAACGATGTGTTTAGAAATACACAGCAGTTTGAATTCATTTTGAAAAATCTACACATGATTTGCTACACAAAAACATTATTAATGCTTAAAATAAATATACATCAGTTTATTATGAATGAACAAATTAAATGGAAATTCGATTTTTTATGTTTTTTTCAGCTTATTAGAATGATAACTACTGATGAGCAAATGTGGCTTTTCAAAATAAAACCTATATTTTTCTCTAATATTTGTTTCAGTTTATCACATGGTGCATCTTTCCTTGTGTATATTTTGCAGTAGATGGACTCAGTGGAAACAAGCATACGTTCAGCTGCATAATAGACGCACCAAAGTGCAACAGTACATGTAGCTGATAACAGATAAAACAAATATGTTCTCCTGTTTTAATAAAAAATGAGAAATCTTCTGTTCTTGAGTCAGTTTCAAAGTGCTGATGAGTTTTACGTCCTTAGTTCTGAAGCATGTACAAGTCTTGGGTGTATAAATAGAAGGAGGTGGTGATCCAGCTCTGCATTTGAACAGTGTGTGGCTCTCTGTGTTGTGCTGTCTTGTAAATGTCAGACTGAAGTTGATTTATGGTGTGAGAGTGACGTACGAAGCCTCCTGAGCAAGACCCTGATTGTATCATTAAATAAATAGGATTCTGAGTATTTGTGCGTGTGCCGTGTGTGTACGCGTTTGAAAAAAAAAAATACACAGAGAGAGATTGAGAGAATGAGCGGCTGCACAGGTGTTAGCTTGATAGGCTTAAGTGTTTGTGCCACGCTTAGATCAATGTGGCTGTTTTTTGTATCTCCTTTTTCTTTTCAGTGCTAAATCTGTTCTGTTTTGGTTGTTCTGTGGGTTGATGCCATGATTGTTGAAATATCTTAATTTTGTTTGTTTAGTTGTGGTTTAATTATGTTAAATTGCTGAAAAATACACAAATATCACATTTAATTTTAGAGCCAAGTTTAAAACAAGTCCAAATCAATATTATTGTTCTGCAAAGAGCAGAGTTTTAGTGTGGAAACACATCTCTCTTGTTTAAATTAAACATTCTTAATGTCCAAATATTACAACATTTCATTTTACACTACACAATGTTTTAGTTTCTAAAGTCTTTGTGATATATTTGATAAACATTTGTAATTTGGACCTGGAGCAGAACACCTTAAAACAGATCAATTATTTTTAAACTGTGAAGAAACTGGCAACATGGAAGAGAATTCTTTATACTGAAGTTATTGTTTCCTGAACTGCAACAAAAATACTGTGATGAGATTATTCAGGACGTAAACAAACACCCGATCATGCAGGAATCTTTTAGAGGACAAAGTCAAAACTCCGAGCAGTAACTGTGTATCTTGAAGCGTGTAATTTGAGTGACATCTATCTTCAGCCTTAAATAACGGACAGTGTGTTGTGACCTCTGTGACTGAAGCAACATTCATGAAAAGTTGTGTTGAATGCAAATAATCTGTGACCTTTTTCACTTGAAATTGACTGAAAGGTCCAATTTAATGGATCAATTTAGTTACTGGAAACAACAACAACAAAAACATGACCTCAAAAAGTGTAACACACTGTATTTAGGTATGGACAGGAAACATGTGGGCGTGTCCTGCTTTTTGTCTAATGATCACCCCCATTTTTAATAACAATAAGAAAACTGCATCACAAATTATTGTCAATAAATAGGATTTCCATACAAACCTGTAGTTTGGTGGTTCCAGGGCTCAGTCCAATCAGCACTTGACCCTCCAGCAGTTCAGAGATTTTTGGGTCCTCCACCCTCAGAGATTCCTTGACAAGCTGTGTCACATCCACATGCCAGTCACTCCCCAGCAGGAAGTTCTGCTGACCCAGCCTGTCCTCCTCTTTGGTTCCTTTTAATTCTCCAGCATCTGCTATGAACTGTGTGAGGACACGCAGGGTGGTGCTCTGGTACTGAGCTACACAGGCGTTCTCTGTCCTCTCCTCTGATCCATAGGAACCATCGTTGTCATCAGTGACCCTCTCGAACCTAAAGGACATGAAGAAGAAGTGGAGCTGAGTAAATGAGCATGGAAATACTTCAAGCTGTCTCTGAGCTATAAAGCACTGAATGTTCTTTGTAGTTAGAGAATAAAAAAAGACATTTAAATATATTTCAACCTTTGCTCAAGAGGATAATTTATTCATGCTTCTTTTAACCATTAAAGTTGACATCAAAACCCTCTGAAATGCAGTACGCCGTCAAATCCTCCACGACGTTATGCTTCATCCTCACCTGGCATTCCAAAAGTCAGCTTAAAAAAAATCTTTAAACACAAGTCCTGCTTTCTTAATTTTTTTAAAAGGGCAACTATTTTTTTTTTTTTCTGTGTTCCTACTATTTCTTTGGCTTTTGGCAAAAATATTTACAGATACAGACAACTTAAAAAAAAGGTTTTGTTACAAAATAAAATGCCACTGCCAAATTTGTTTGCAAACTGTGAAACAGTGAAATTCTGTGAAACATGTTTATTTAATTTTTTTTATGTCATTTCCATTTATCACATCAACAGAGAAGGTTTTTGTCTGACTGAGGAAGGTGAGAGAAAAAGAAATTAAGAATTGTGGGCACATAAAACTTTTTTTATTTTTTATTCAGACCTGCTTCAGTGTATTAATTTGTTTTAGCAGTTTATCTTGCTTTAAAAACATGAAGTGTGTTTTCTTCCATCACAATTCATCTCTAGATAAAAATCTGCTGATCGTTCCGTGCCTGGTCATTTCTCACTCATTGAATCTTCTAAGATTTTTTCATTTAACTTTCTTACTCCTTATTCTGTTTCTTTATTTTTACCCACTATCCAGCATGTTTTTCTTCTCACCCTTTCAAGCATTGGTTGCCTTTCTACTGGTCAGGTGGCCGAAGGGAATGACCATGACAGTTTCCATTAGGTTTAATGAGGCATGGCCACTCAAGCAGAAAAAGGTGCTGACAGGTTAACACGATGTGGCCGAGTAACTTGGCTTCTTTCTTCACCTGCCTTCACTGCACCCCCCCTTCCTGTGAGTAAAGGGACAGCAGTCTACACAAAGGTGACACTCATGGCTGGCAGCAGAAACATGGGGTCGGGGCTTGTTTCTAGCAGTGAGTGACAGGTTAGCTATTGCATCGGACTTTAATGAGTAGCCTTGTTCCCTTATGGGAAAGTAAATGAGCTCTCCATTTAGTACACACAAAATGAAAATCCTACCCCAGACAATCACTGCACCTTTTTTCCTGTTTTCCTTTTCATACACACACATACTGTGAAAAACACCAACGCTTGCATTCTTTATGAAGGGATGCAGTTGGAAGTTGTGACTGAAATGATCTGGATTTGATAGCAGGGGGTATTTGTGTGAGATCGCCCCCCTGTGGACTAAAATAAAACAGGGACATTGTACTGACTTTGTGACAAAAAAACAAACAAACATTAAAGTGGTTAATTTATCTACAGTTGTTTTTGTTGTGTATTTACAAAAGTTCTGCAGTAGAGAACATTTTGCATATAGAAATATAAAGTTGGGATGAAAACACAAACAAACAAAAAAAAAACATTGAATCCGGTTACAGATCCACATTAGAATGCAGGTGAAACAAATCATACAAACTACAAGTTATAACCCTGATCAGTCCTGCTGTTAAACAGAACCAAGTTCTGCACCGAGGCTTTTGTTTTATTTAAAGAAAATCCTTCTGAGCAACACCAAACTGAAAGAATTCTTCAATTAAAGAGATGAAACTTGGCTCAACAGTGTTCATCTAATCATGTTGACAAAAACAAAGAAAAAATCAGGACGTCAACTTCCATTCTCATCTTAATGGAAAAACAAATAAAACCATCCAGCAGAGATTAAGATATCAAACATATAATACACATAAGATATTTAATTCTCTTCAGTTTATACCTTCATTAAAATATTCAAATGAATTTTAAGTCATTATTTCCATTTCACATGTATTTTTCTGGAATTTTACTTATGAAATTAAAAATGGCCTTGTCAGCCATGAACAATTAAGCCAGACTTGGTTTGTCATGTATCAGATCTGTGGTGAAGTTGCTCAGCAGGCCTTCAAACAGATCCGATCTATCACCCACTGAAAACTATTTGGCCCGATTTGTGATCCTGTACGTAAATGTGGCACTCGATACTTTTATAAGAAATGTGTTTTACGAGCCGAGCTGTGCTGCACACCACTGAGTGTTTTATTGCTTTGTGATCTCAGTTATACCGAAGCTCTGCGATGCACAACATTATTATTCATTCCTTATTTACTATAAGTGCTCACCACTCCAGTGAATTCATAGACACTCATTACACAGCTGAACTTGTACTCTCTGCCTCGTGTGTCTACGCTAACATTAACAGGCTTAATTAAATGCTGATAGAACTTATTGTCAGCATTTTAGATGAATAATCTCGTTAAAATCTATATTTGTCTTTTGACATTTTCTATTATATTGTGTTTTGGTTTACATTTGATGTACACAATCCAAAATCTGTTCATGTTCTTCATGTCAATGTGTTTGAATGTAAAAGATAAAGAGTTGAAGTGAGAAGAAGAAGAACGTTTTGGCCTTTACAATGTAGTGTTCCCATAATGCTAAACAAAGAAGCTAATTTAACAATTGTCTATGATATTATAACCTGCAAGAGGAAGCCACATCCTACCTCCTGTTCCCAGCGCCAGCAGGGACCTTCCAGCCTTTTATCTGACTGAGTTCAGGGTCGGCCACATCCACGATCAAGGGAAGGCGGGGAATCCACACGCTCATCTCCAGCTGCGCACTCAGAAAGCTGTAAGTGAAGTTGAGCATCACCTTGTTCTTTCCCCTCGTCTCCTTTCCGTTGACGTATACATAGTCACAGCGTTCCGACACCTGACGGGAGAAGGTAAGAAAATAATACTGTCTGCCAAGTTCATGGAAAACGATTCAAAGAAAAGACATTTAGGAATGTTTATGTGTTTTAACTTTATGTTTTGTGATTGAGTTTTCTTTGAAAAGAGCTCGTCTTTCTTCATTTTAGGTCAAAAGAGTTTTCTCAATGACAAAAAATTGCTTCAGAATTTTTCCAGTGTAAGCTAAATTGTGAGATTTTTGCGCAGCTTCTTCAAACTGTTTATTTGGCATCAAAATTTGGAGATTACCTGTAAACACGAGGCCCACATTTAAAAAGCACCATATGATTTTTTTCATGTGTCATGTCATGTTTATTTATAAAGCACTTTACAATATGACCAGTACAGTCAGCCAAAGTGATGTACAATAGAAATAAGCCACACACAAAAAGACATAGAGGTACAGAAGAGGTAAGACAATAAAACAATAAAAAATTAGCCAGATAAAATAACTCATAAAAGCCATTGAGATAAAATCACAAATAAACTCCTAAAATCAGCAAATTAAGACACGTCAAGACATGTGATGCAACCAGGGATTATGACAGACATACGTAGTTAAGTAACCGTCATTTTAAAAGAGATGTTAGAGGTGGTGAAAAGCCAAGCGGAAAAAGTGTGTCTTCAAGCATGATTTAAAAACATTTATAGAAGATGAATGCTTGAGCTCGAGGGGAAGCTCATTCCAAAGTCTTGGAGCAACAACAGCAAAGACTCTACCACAGAGTTTAGAACGTGCCTTTGGGACCTGCAGAAGGAATTGATTGGCCGACCTTAGTGCAAGGGAAGAATGACACAGATGGAGCAGATCAGACAGAGAGGAGGGAGCTGAACTATTTGGCGATTTGAACACAAATAGAAGGATTTTAAACTGAACCCTAAATTGAACGGGCAACCAGTGTAAGTGGCTCAAAACAGGTGTGATGTGGGACCTCTTGTTTGCACTGGTCAGAAACCTCGCAGCAGCATTTTGAACCAATTGTAGGCATGCAAGCGAGGCTTTAGAAACCCCAATCAAGGAGGAATTAAGAGTAGTCGAGACAGGAAGTGATAAAGGCGTGAATGGTAGACTCGAGATGTTTCTTAGACAAAATGGAGTTTAGCTTAAAGATCCGTCTTAATTGTAAGAAACATGATCTCACAATGGAATTTATCTGCTGCCGTTTCAATGTTGAGTCCAGTTTCAGTCCCAAGTTAGTGGTAGTATGACTTATTGGAAACGGGATCCCAGCTACCTCTGCAGGACAAACCACACTATTGCCAGGCCGAGTGAACAAAACTGCCTCAGTCTTAAAGTCATTTAAATGGAGGAAGTTAGTGGCCATGCAGCCACTGCTTAACCTCATGAAGACAGTCCAAAAGTGGCTGAAGGGAAGAATTTTGGTTAAAAGGTAAATAAAATTGGCAGTCATCTGCATAAAAGTGATAAGTAGGTGAAGACTTACTTTTAAACTTTAGAGTAGAGTTAGATTTAGGATTAGGATAAAATCCCTTCAAAGTTTTGTACTTATACAACCCTAATTCCAAAAAGTTGGGACACTTTAAAAAGTGTAAAAAAAACCCAGAAACCTATGATTTACAAATCTCAGAAACTTGTATGTTATTCCCAATAGAACTCAAATAAAATATAAAAGTTGAAATATTTTACCATTTCATAAAGCATGAGCTTATTTTGAATTTGAAGGCAGTAACACATCCCAAAAAGTTGAAATATGATGTTTATCATGATGTACCATCCGCCTTTTTAAACATCTGTTTTAGTAAAGAGAATAAAACACCTTGAACCAAAACAGAACAAAGTCTAACTCTAATACAGACAAATGTACTACGAATTAATTTGCCATTATTTTAAAAGCTCCACCATCCATTCTGGCCCCTATTTGACAATTTCTGTCATTCTTACCTCAAATCACTTGAATTCAAATTTATTTCAACCTTTAAATTTGTCATAAATGTGATTGGCACAGCTTTTAATTTCACCAGATGTCCTTAGTAGTGACAATTGCTTCTTTATATTAAACCAGTCAGAAGAAAACTGTCATCTGTCTCCATGTCCTTGCATATGACTTGGCAGCTTTAACTCTCAAATGGTGTCAGATCAGTTTCTCTCTCTGAGGAGTGAAACTGACAGCTTGGTGTCTGTCAGTTTTCTCCTCCTCCTCCTTTTCATTTCTTTGCTATTCCCTCCGTCTACTCCAGTATTGTCATACCTTCTGTGAGTTCTCTTTTTGTAACCAGGAAACTTCCAATGAGTTTCATATTTTGGAAGTGTTTTAACTTAAAAAAAGTTTTTTTTTTTTTTTATGGTATCAAAAAAACTGTTTTAAAAAGTCTGACCTAAACTTTCTGAAAACATCATGAAAACTAAAGCTCTGTCAAAAAATAGATAAAAACTGAGATTAAACAGAGTTATGTGATTGATTTCAGTTCAGTGTCTATGTGAGTTTAACAAACATTACAGAAGAATAATGATGTTGCAGTCAACTTCACTAATGTTCACAATCAGGCTACTTTTGTATTGCACATGTGCTCGAAACCAAAAACAATAGCACATGTTTTATGACTTTTTCTACACCTGACAGGATTTATCACATTTAAGAAACAGTTCAGAATGTTTGAAGTGGATTTCTGTGGAAAAGTTAAACACAATTAATATCTCAGTTGGGAGAATATGAGATTTGCTCTGATCAGCCGATAACTGTGGGATATTTTAAGATAATTTTAGGTCGTAACAGTTGTTTTCAACATGTGAAACATCATTTTTACAGGAAACCTGAGGGATCTCTGATAAACATGCTGATTGTAACTCACTATATGCGTTTGTGCTCTGAAATTGAAAGTTACACACGTTACACACAGTTGTGTACGATTTCTTGATGCAGTCGTGCTGCGACTGATCTGAAAGAATCCAATGTAGCCTTCAGTCTTTTCAGCCTCACCTTTCTTTTTTCTGTGCTAATTTTCTCGTCCCCTCTCTGTCACCTCAAGGCTTTTAAACCATCTTTAACTTTAAAGCTTCAATTTTCCTCAATTTTGTCCTTAAACTCTAGATCTGTGTGAATGTTTTCTTATGAAGGGTTCTGCAGGTGAAATCTATAAAGACTGAAGTGAGATCTATGAATGGTGTCTTCTGCACACAGAAAATATGATGTTAGATGGAACGTTGTTGCTTCTTTTTATCAGTGAAGACGCTCACAAATCATTTCATTGAATCAATGAAGAAAATAATAAGCATGTATACAATCATGATTTATCCCATCATTTAGTGGTTCCATAGTTGAATAATGACTAAGACACTTTACTAAAAAATATTGATAGGCATAAAAAAAAAATACTACATAAAGACAATTTGTGGGCAAGAAATCATTTCCTTCATATGTTTTCAAGAGTAAATTTTTAAGAATTTTAGTTGAGAAGAAAAAAAAAAACACCTTGTTTTGAAATGTTTCTTTCCTTGACCAGCTATTTATCAAAATATAGACGGCTAAAAAAATATGTTTGTCTCTTTTATACATTTTAAAAAGACAAATAGTGTTACCAGAATAGCATCACATCAACATAACATTATCACATTTTTGAATGTAATTTTCTATAAACTTTTGCACATGTTGAGGTTTACCTTCTCTGCAAAAACAATAAAAACTGTAAAGTCACAAAATAAACCTCTGAACTAAAATGAAGTCACACTTCTGTCTGTTCGTGTGATGGGTGATGGGTTTGGTGGTTACCAGGAGAACAATATGTGCCTGACTGCACTGTGGGGATTATGGTATGTATTTATTTTTATTAGAGTTGAGGACAACCCATTAGTTCCAGTGAAAGGAACCCTTAATGTTTTAGCATACTAAGACATTTTGAATGATTTTATGCTCCAGACTTTGTGAGAACAGTTTGGGGATGACCCCTCAGTGTTCTAATATGACAGTACACCAGGTCCATATGAACGTTCAGGTATAAAAGACATGAAAAAATCCCATAAACTCCTAAACCTTGTTGAAAGCCTTCCTGAAGAGTTAAAGCTGACGTATGAAACAAATCTATACAGCTGTACAAACCTTTATTTTTAAGCACATTAAAACTGACACACTCAAAAACAAACAAACAAACAATCTGAATCGTCTTATGATCTTTAGGCATTTTATGATAGACAGCCTACAACAAAAGACACAACAAGTCATTGTAACAACTTGCCAGTGAATTAAAAAATGAGTGATTTCCTTTCTTGTAATACTTTTCTAAACTTGACACATTTTTATGGTCTCTTAAGTCTTAAAACAAGAAAAGTTTTAAAGCATCAACTCAAATAAAAGCTCCACTGACCTTGATAACTTGTTCATCTGTTGACTTGCACTCCACGGACTCTGTGACATCTGAAACAGCTCCGTCCGTCCCGACAGTCACGACCTTTACAGGAACAGCGACTGTACGTCCAGTCAGGACGGCCGTGTTCAGGATCTCATTGTCCTACAGAGAAAAGAAAAGGAACATATTTCTACACTTTATGCATATTTTTATAAAGTCTTTTATTTTATAAATGAAGACAATTTATCATTATTTTTCCGTCTGATTGTTCATCATGTTATATTTAGTTTTCAAATAAATTCTTTAGAAAAACATATTTTTTGTATTTCCTGTTATGCTCATACACTCTTGCAAAAAGTCAAAAACAGATTCAACAATAAAACCATTCAGAAATATGAAAGTTATGTTTTTTTATATAATAACAGTTTCCGGGTATAAAAATCAGACTTGAATGAAACGTTATGCTGTTCATGAAGTATATTTTTAGCATTCTGTGGTGTTGGATTGAAATATTTCTCAGCGTGACATTTTGGTGCCAACTGATTTAAATATTCTGAAGTACTTCAGAAATATCCTGTGAGCTGTTAATCATGGTCGGCACACATCTTAGTCTGTTCTAAACACTCGATGGTTTCTACCAATTCAAACTCAGAACTGATTTATTTTGGTGAAAAGCAAAAGGTCATTTCTTTAAAAAAAAAAAAAAAAGATGTCTGCAATCTCAAACTGGTAATTTATAATCTCACTATTTTGTTTTACCAACATTTTTGGACACGCTAGCTTCTTTCTCTTCAATTCACCACAAAGGTCCCACATTTTAAAAGCACTTTAAATCTCTGCCTTCCTTCATTTCCTTATTGAAAGTAAATGTCAGAGGGCGAAAGGAGGTGAAACAGAGATTACAGTAAATCAAATGGAATTGAATCAACTTCTGCCCAACTTCTAAGCAAAGACACAAACATGGAAGAGATTATGTGTTATAGGTAACATTCTAGATTCATTTCCATGTAAAATTAAGCTGCAATTTACCTGTAATGCATTTTGTTCTGTCGAAAATCACTGATTTCATAAAAAAAACATCAAATATTCCTTAGCATCAATGCTAACTGACGTTGATTTTAGGATGGACTCATTTACTTCTACCTTTTTATTGTCGATTAGCCCAGGAATATTAACGGGAATTTATATAGATGTTAAGCCAAAATAAACTTAAAAGCTAAATCCTATTTTTACAATCCAGACTTTTGGCAGAGATTGCTGATGTAGCTTTTTGAAGGTCTGAAAATCACCCACTCCAGGTCTTATTTTTAATCTTTAATCCTTCAGCCCAAAATGATGATGCTCCATGTTTGAACTATTATCTAATCAATGAAAATGACTGACATAAACCTATACTTTATGGTTTAAGTGAAGAGGAATGAAACTAGAGTCATTAGAATCCTTTGCAGCTATTCTGCAGATCTGTCTCAAGTATAAACAGAAAAAAATGACAATGATACTTTCTGCCAAATTGCAGTCATTTAGGAGATATCACAAGATTCACTCGAGAGGGAAAGGCCATACAGAAGAGCAGGAAGGAGATAATGAGATCAATTAAGACAACGTCTGGTAAGTTTGGAGTTCCCAGTGTGTTAGCTGTCACAGGGTTTGTTGTAACGGTGGATCCTGCACATCATTAGTTTCACTGAGCAGCTTGCAAGAGGCCAAACTCTCAAAGGCAAAGTACCACCAGACTTCAGATTCAGTTTTTTGTCCAGCGTAACTGTTGTGCTTTTTATTTGGTTTGTTTCTTTGCCTTCAAACTGCTTCAGAGATGAAAGAAATGTGATGTAAATCTCAGCTGTAGCTAAAAAAAAAGGCTTTTAATTTAAGAAAAGCGCCTTTTTTAGTTCATGAAATGAAAATGAAATATTTGAGCTGATTAAGAATTATAGAATTTTTTAATTGAATGAAATATTTTTTCATCCTCAACCTTTTAGAAGTAAAAATGATAAAAAGTTCAAGAAAACTAAATAACACAAAGCAAAACCCCCCAAATAAATTAATCTGAGTAATCAAAACAGTGTTGTTAACAGTTACTCGTCTTTATTTATTCAGATTAATAAAATAAAAAAGTACCATTCAAATCCAGCTTTTCACCAGTTTCTGCTTTTTAAACAACCTTGTTAATTTGTATGCAGATGATCCAACACCTTTTGTTACATATTTTAAAAGGTGTTAATGGCTGTTTTTTTTTACAGGTATTTCTTGCAACATGGTCTGCCATCAAGAGAACACCATCTGTTCCAGTAATTTAAGAAGAGCAGCTGAAAAAAAAAAAAGCTTTTCAGTGGTTTCTTCAAAATAATGAAGCAAATCAACAACATTCAAACTTTTAGTTAAATAGTAACAACAAAGAAACAGACATAGTTCAGAATGTTCATCCATTCAGTATATAGCATGCTGTTTTTGTAATTCTGGTATAAAGTGAATGAGTGAACAACTCAAATGCAAGCATAAGTCTACCATCATCATTGGAGGCTCCTTCTCCGTAAACAAAAACATCAGTAATGTTTATATGATGTTGACAATTGAGCACCTCTAACAGGTGCTGTGTGTGTTCTTTACTTCTCTGTCTGAAGAAGTGTTTTAACTTAATGAGCCATTAAGACTGGAGCAACAATATCAAAAGAGGTCCTAATGAGCTCCAGTTACACACACAGAGCCATCAAACGAGCATAGTTCACATCTAAAATGTGACTATAAACAATCTCTAGACTGAAATTAATTGAAATTAAATAGGACAACTCTGAGGCACAGAAAAAGGTATGTTTTTCACAAGAAATGTTGCTGTCTCTTGCTGGGCACTGCCTGGCTTTAATTCTCTCCTGGGGTTACAAAAACGTAAGAAAAAAAAAAAAAATCCAATTTATTTATGGATTCAATTTGAAGTCTGCATCAGATAAACATCACTGTCTCCAAATGGCTTTTATTATTAGCTAATTCACTTACATATTCCATATCCACATGCCCACATACAGTATCTGTATCTACATGCAAGCAAATTAACTTTGACACGCACACACAAGCACAAACACCCTTGATGCTCAGGTTCAAAAAGAGACACGTCCTGCCCACTCTCGCGCAGCAGCTTTTCTTAACCACCTTTCATTGCTGTGCAGAGTGCAGGGCCGGAAAAAAATAAATAAATAAAAATAAAAAAAGAGAGGAAAGATGATGAGAGGCAGGAGAATCGATAAAAGGCCATTATGCTTCTGTGCAGCTGGGTACAAGGGTGGAGCATGTGGGGGGCTAATATGGTTGAGGATGAATCATGCGTTCAGCTGCAAACAACCTACAGAGGTGCTGCTTGGAGAATAGTTACAGTATGTGAATGAGAGTAGGCTGAAGGACAAAATCTGTTCTTGTTATGTGCCTCTGAGCAATAGATTCATTAGTTCAGGTGGAAGTTGTCAGAGAGAGCTTTTAGGTTTGTCACCTGGTTTTTGACACCGGACTACTTATACAATAACAATCACGCACTATTACAAACAAAATGCTCGGTAGCTTTAAAACATCCTGTTTCCTGATTTATCCTCTTTGTAAAAGTAAAACAGAGTGAGAGGAGATTAGCTGTAACGTATAACTCATATTCAGATATGATACAAGCAGTCAAGTGGAAAACTGCAAACGACACGAGTTTCAGTTTTGGGTTCATTTTGCATCTTTCACCTCTAATATCAGTGCATGAATTATGAAGATTCAGTCAGGATGTTTTGTGCACATAATATAGCTGAAAAACATATACATGTACTACTAGCTACTACTGCAATGATAATGCCAGTCAGTAAACTGCCAGTTGGTGGCAGTGTACTGAGTGACAACACTAAAGTCCAGAGTGGTGGCTCAGAAGCAAGTACACACATCCCTGTGTTTTAAAGGGTAAAATATATCCTGCTACAATATATTTATTCAAAATAAAAGTCATGACATGCATCACATTATTGGATTTTTCTCTGTATTTACATTCATGACCAATTCAATGCTGAAGTTTATTTGGAATTACTTTTAGATATTTTTCTAACATGTACCCACAAAAAAAATGATTACAAATATTACGTAAACACGCAAGAAGATGCAGTATCAGAGGTTCCTCACCCTCTCACAGGATTCAGAATGAAACATTTACAACATTCTCTACTTGACAATTGAGCATTTAAGGTTTCCTGGGTGTTCAATTTTATTCTCATTGCAAAGGGTACAAAATGAAACAACCAAGTAAAACACATTACAGTAAAAAATTGCACTGTCATGATTGAAAAAAGCTTCTGTTAACAATAAAAGAAACTTTAACAAACGTGTTACAATTTTCCAGGTGATAATTATTTTTAGTTTTCTGAATTTTAGACTTTGATTGGTTACAAAATAAAGATAAACTGTTACATTTTGGTAAAGTTTCTGTTTTTTTTTAATTTTCATTCTATTGATTAAGAGGATGAACGACTGCCAAAGAATATAAACAAAAATCTATATATTCTTTCCTGTGAATTAATATCAAATATGTCCATAAACGCTTATGAACTGTGCTTTTCAGAATCCTCCATCACCACCAAAAAATGGCCCCTGAAAGAAGTCAATGAGAAATTAGCTATTTCAAAATTTAAAAAAGTGGCCAAAAACTGTATCCCCGGGTATAAAACATACTGTATAAACTGAAAGTGAAGTAGTGTATAGTACTCAATAAAATCATAAATCTGCATCATGCATGTGTTGTACCCTGCATGGATACAGTCTACTCTGCACTCACAGTGTGTCAAAGGAGCAGAGAGATAAGTAATGATTAATCCTATATATTTATTTAAGGGGATAAGAGGAGAAGGAAAGTGAAAAGTCTGAGATTTGCCCAGCCTAAATCTGTGCCCTGAACTCTGTGTAACCCTGGCAATTTTTTTTTTATGCAGTGGCTGAAAATATGCCTCTGATCCACATACAGTAAATGCCACAGTCACAACCATTCACTGTCCAGCAGAGGATGAATGTAAAGCCACAAATCCTGGACTGTATTAAACCCTGTACCTGTATATTTATTTTGACACTCAGTAACATTAAAACCTTCCTAAGCCTATAGATGGAGATAAGATTCAAAAAAAGGCAGGGATTTTTTTACCTTACTGTTTTTTAGAAACGAAGATACAGAAAAAAACAGGAAGAGCTGCATTCACACAAAGTCATCTTTTTGTTATGGCTCAGAAAAAAAGGGACAGCAACTGCAACATTTACTGGAGTCAGAGATGAGCTGAAGAAAGGTGCTGATAAATGAAATAACATTGGATGGGACTGAAGAAGAAAAAGAGTGAGGAAGATAGTCATTTAAAATAAGGACGCGAAACCTTCCAAATTACCTGGTTTTAAACAAAGGAGATGAAATATACTGACAGATTTGTTAGTTTGTGTATTATTTCTGCAGTAGTATTGTATGCCAAGAAAAAAATCATGTGAACTGAGGATTTCTGAAATCAGCTAAATGCTGACCTTAGATCACTCTATTGATTTACCTTAACTGACAGCTATAGTTGCAGTATTAGCAAATCTACAGTTGGGGGCAGTTTGGGGGCATTTTGCCATAATCACTAGTAGGAAATACCAGTATTGATTGAATAAGGGCCTGCAGTGATTTATACTCTTCTCATTAATTAGATATTGATTTATAGCCTGTTTGCCTGGCAAATCTATTGGAATTTGTTATTGTTTAGCCTGAGCTCTAAATACATTTAGTGAGATTAAATATTAAGCCCGTGTTGTGTTTTCCAGCTCATACTTTCTCACTGAAACGAAAGAAGAAAAAATAAGGCAAAGTCAGCGGTGATAAATCAGTGGTCCCTGGTAAAGCCTGTCCATATTCGGTGTCCCTCTCTGTTTTATGCTTCATCGTGCTGGACCCTGATCCTAACTAGCTAAATGAAAACTCAAGCCAGGCTGACAAGGAAGGATGAGGGAAGGAAAACAAACAGAAAAAAATGCAACCAAGTAGACAGAATCAACAGCATTCTGTGTCTTGTGCCCTGAAAGTTTGTGTGTGAGTGTCTGCTGTTCAGATCATATGCAAAGTGAGTGTTAGTGTTGCTCTTAGTTTGCTGTTTTACCCTCACAGTTACACACATGGAGGATGGAAAGACTCCAAAACAACCTCAGAGCAACTGCTTTGATGCAATTTGAAAAAACCCCCCAAAAACTTTAAATTCCTTTGAGTTGTTTGTGTGACTTTAGAGAGAAGAAAGGGAAATTTTTAGACAGGCAGATTTCTTTGTTCTAATAAATACAGATTCTAATTGATCTGAACCAAAGTTTTAAACAAGAAAATGCAGATAATCTGCAGGTCTTCTGAGGAGCTCTTGGAAAAGTTACATCTCTGTCATATATCGTGTTGTCATGACTTTTAGTTGAAATCTGGAGTGTGAACACTTAATTTTATTCATTCATTTAATATTTACATTAAATGAATTACAGCATTTACATTTATGAAGTTGTAAGACAGCAGCCCTGTGACTGTGTTGCTTTGTGATAACGACAAACATGTTCAACTTATCAAGAATTTGAGTGTTTCCCAAGATCTACATTTGGCACTACTGGCTATTATGAAAACACCTCGTTAATCAATTTTAGTAAAAGCACAAATTATAGTGACGCTATTAAATTATTTATTTAAAACCATATTTACAAAGTTATTAGCAAACTGTGTTTACTTTATAGTGATGGCTGTACAGTTCATGGAGCTGTAGTAGGTAAGAAAAATGAGCAGGCCTGAGTTCAGCTAGTATTCCAAAATTTGACTTTTTTGAACATTATAACTGAACAGAATATAATAGAAAGGGAAGAATACATTTTTATTGACCGTATTAAAAACAAGACTAAAGGTAAACTGTTATTAACTTCTTAAATCTGTGATTAACAGTGAAGTGTTCTCCTGCAGAAGAAGCTGAAGAGCTACAGGCGGCCTCCAGCTTCAGCAGATGTTAAAGCAACAACAGCTGGTGGAATTCGGACAGCTTATTGCAAAAACTGCAGCTGTCCATTATAAGCAGAAGGAACCGAGATTTTACAAGCTGGAGCTGCTTCAGATATAGAGACAGATGGAAGTCTATCAGCCCAACCTCCATTTTATCTGTTCTAAACTGCAAAAGGATGCAGCAAACAAGTGGTTGTGTCCAACTTGTAAGACGTTTCTGGACTGGTCTTTGAGAATCCGATGCTTTCACCCTGGTTCTAATTTACACAAATATAGGCAGGTTTTCTTTAAATGCATGCAAAATATGTTCTTTAAATGTGTGCAAACTGCCTCAGCACTAAGAGTCACTGTTTGGTTGGCAGTCCCAAATAAGCTACAAATGTCCCTTTGCGAAAGCTTTGAGAATTACACTAATTTGCACCCACTAAAGCCGTGCAATCTATTGGGTCATTCGGGCTTGAGGATTTTCCTCTTGAGCAGTCCTGCAGCAATACTCTATATTAAGAGTTTAATCAAGTGATGAAAATTTATAGTCTCATGAGGCATCCTGGCATAGTGCTTATGTATCCTGAGCCTGATGGTGGGATGTGCTGCAGACTGAGGTTTCTGCTCAGCTGGAGGAGATCTGGAAAGAGATTCAGGAAACTGCAGCATCTGAGAAAGATTGGCACAGCTTTCACCTGCCATGTGTTTTTATCTGCAGTAGTGTGCAGAGACCTCTCAGTGATTGGAGCAGCAATAGCGATAACTGCTCCAACGATATTTCTTACAAATAATGTGAAATAGGTAACATAACTTGTTTGACGTACAAACAACTGTTTGCAAGAATTTAAAGTAAAAACTACATGCTGATGTTGGATTATAACACATTCATGTTTATAACTACAAAGATTTTTGCAAAAAAATAGAGAAATCACAGCTTTACAGTCATTCTGGTTTCTTATTGTTTGCCATCATCTGCGATCAGTGCAATAACATTTTTTAAAATTGGCTGCAATAATATGTTTCTATCAGAATGATCACTAAAAAAGTTCGTGTGGAGCTTTGTGTTAATGCCTTTGATTTTAATGTTGTGGGACTGTGAGCACAAGGCTAATGTTATTGAGTTTTAAATAGAATTAGTTTTCAGAAGCTATGAATAAAATGCTAATTATTGCATTTGTGATGTACTATAAAGAGCTATGGGGGCTACGTTGGCTGTCTCTTCTAATGAGAGAACAGAGAGGCACAGCGTGGCAAAAGAGAGATCAAAAATTCATGGGAGGATGCAGTAAAAGTGGCACACACTCCCTGTTGGCTGGTCCTTCACTGTCTTTTAAGCTTCAGAATGAAAGCTTTTGCAGTTTCTCATACAAACCACATGTTTAAAAACAATCTAGGTTGTGTTCTCTATATTTAATACTTCTCTATTATTGTTTCTTGAAACAAATTTAGACAAAGGTTATACGAGATTTGTCTTTACAAGATCAGTTTAAAAAAGTCATTTATGGATCTTTTATAGAGGACAGAAAAAATGCCAGACAACCTGGTCTTTGGTTTTAACATTTCATCAATCGAGACTTTTCAAGCTATTAAATCTATTGATTTAGGACATTTCGGGTCGAGAACCACATACTGAATCACAGAGCTTGTGAGAGTAAAACCGTGGAACACATAAAATTAATTTTCTGAATTATTTAATTTTATCCTAAATCCTCAGAAAATGCAACATTTTTAGGCACGTATTTTGATACAAATTGCAACATTAAATGCCCAAGAAAAATATTTTATGATAACAAAACATAATATATTTCTGAGTTCTAAACATTATATACTATGTGTGTGTTATATACTATTTATATTCATCAGAATATAAAAAATATATATTTTTAAACAACTTAACCGAAAGCTGAGTTGATATAATTGTTACATTATAGAATAGAATAGAATAGAATAGAATAGAATAGAATAGAATAGAATAGAATAATCGGGAAATTTGGTCATAACAGCAGCATCAGATATACAGTATATATAAACAAATAAACAGGTATACAAACCGAACACAGAACATAACATAACACACACACAATGTTTACAATGAAAAGAAGAATAAAATAAGAAAAAGCGTTTCAACAACATGTTACCATAGTTATAAAACAGTTCTAAAAAAATTATAAAACAATATTGTGTAATCCTTATATGGATAAAATAGAAAAATTACAGATTTTGCATTGAACTGTGCATTAAGATATATTCAGTTATTTACTTCTTTATTTGATTCACTTTAGGGTTTTTTGCACTCTAAAACCTCCAACAGAAAACACACACCACTGCCTGCTGGTGTTTTATATTTCAGGGTGAACAATCTAAAGGTGAAATAGCAGCAAGGGGATGTATTTTATTGAACTCACCAAGAAACAAAATGCTGAACCATGAATCCAAAGTCTTAAACTAAAAATCCAACAGACTGGAAAATAAAGAAATCAAAGCAGGAACAGCAGAAACTTA
Organism: Pachypanchax playfairii; assembly: GCA_006937955.1. Lineage (NCBI taxonomy): Eukaryota > Metazoa > Chordata > Actinopteri > Cyprinodontiformes > Aplocheilidae > Pachypanchax > Pachypanchax playfairii. The sequence goes on from SSNP01000014.1 coordinate 3,880,057, forward strand.
AACATAAAATCTAGTATTGGGTATAGAAACAAATCAGAAAGAAGATTGATTGAACAACTAATAGAATAACACCATATAAGTAGCATCAATTCATTCAATTAAATTCAGATTTATTTATATACTGTAGCACTTGTTCATAATAAGTCATTTCAAGGCACTTTACAGGAATAACAAGTCCAATCCTGTAGATTCAACGACAGATGAAAAGACACATTTACCTGAATGAATCATTTAAACAAACTAACGCTCATCACTTTTTGCACAAGATAGTTCTAACTCTCAACTCTAACTGTCTGCTTTGGTGCTCTGGGGCTGCTTAAAATTATCCATTGATCTGCTTAGTCCCAGATGTTCCTTTTCTTGAGCCAGAAATTCTTCTTCTGTAGCTTTACTCTAACATACATCTTTTCTTCCCTGACAAATGCACATTGTCTGTGATTTTGCTATAATTTGTTCAATCTGAAGTTGTTGTTTCAGGATTAGACCATCAGGACTGGGACTCCCAGCTGATCAGGAACAAGAACTCCAGAGCAAAACTGGTAACCCAGATGTTTCTCAGCAGAGAAGGAATTATTAATCTATATACAGTTGTTGAAGTGTGGGCCATGCTCTAAGTGGTGATTAGCTCGACTCATCCTGCCTGATTTTTCAAAGTGAAATTACTGACTGCCTTCAACTGCATGTAGGACAAGAAGTAATCAAATACACAAGTACTTCACACAACCTCATTTTAAAAGAAAACAAACTTGTTTTTGTTACTTTTCTTTTAGTAATTATTGTAGTTATAAAGAGCCTGAACATTTCCAGATTCTTGAACGTGTCCCCATTTAACAAATGATCCAAAGAGACATTATAAATAAAATAAAGCTTGCTTTTGTCTACAGTTTACTTTTACACTTCTTTAGATTCCTACCATCACTTTCTTCTTGTCTTTGTGATCTTTTCCCTCTCAGTTTATCCCTTGAGGTGCCATTAACACCACTGTTACCATTTCAATCAGTTATCTTAGAGGGCAATTTCAGCAGCTGTCAAATTAAACAACAAGGGAAGAAAAACAAGAGTTGATGTTTGACAGACAGGTATGATGTGAATGAGCGGGTGTGTTTTCCATGAGCCAAAAGCAAACATGATGAGATGAGTGCTGTTTGACTTTTTGTTCATGGAATACTGTCAGGAAAAAAATAATAGATGTAGTAAACTCTTGTATCAAAGGCAACAACTTGTGTTTACTCTGAACAACTTGTGTAATCAAACCATTTAAATAGCGCTGACTAAGCTGTTTTTTATTTGGTCTTAAATAGGAGAAATGACTGTTAAAGAGTTTGTTCTCTTTAGAGAAAGAATATGCCTGATGAATAATGAAACACAACTGAATTATTATTATTCATTTTACCACTATAATGAATCGAATAAAGATTAAAAGGAAATGAACAAGATAAAACCGAAGGTAAAAGTGCTGATTCAGCAAGTTAAATGTGATTTAAACATATCACTTTTTGAACCCGAGCAAAAGTCAAAAAACGTATTTTATAAAGAAACCATGAATCACCACAACAGAAGCTCATAAAGTACATTTGATTTTCTGCAGACATTTAAACTGAAACAGTTATATATTTTTGTTGTGTCATGTTGAAAGATTTTTGTTTTATTTTAAGGAAATACATGAAATTACCATTTTCACATTGGCGTTACTATAATAAAACTTGTGATCTTAGGCCACTTGCCAATTCATCTACATTTAGATGATAAAAATCCTAAATTAATTAACTTTTCAATCAGGCAGCTCAGAGCTGTATTAACAAGCTTAATAAGAATTAAAGAGCAAGCTGTGTAAAAAAAAAAACCCAGCAGGGCTTCGTATTTGTAAATGGTCCATGAATAATGTGTCATTAACTGCTATCATGGTTATTTGACATGTCAAAACAAGGTATTTGCAAAGTCAAAGGCAATAAAAAATTTAATGGTGTACCACACACAAGACCTTTATTATAGTAAGCAATTTTACTGTGATAATTCCAATTATAGACCTCCTACAATGCAAATTGCTAATTTTGTGGTTGGGGTTTTGTGTATTTTGGTTATGATGTTGGTAAGCATAAATTCAGACATTATTTTCTTAATGTTCTATTTAAAAACACATTTAGTAGGATTCCATTTTGCTTACATGGTGAAACAATCTGTTATAATATTTGTTTCAATTTACGTCTCTCACCAAAGAGATTAAACTAAATGAAGGCAGTAAAGCCAAAAAATGGCCAGCAATGTTTTTGACTTCTCTTTTAATTTGACTTCTCAGTGCCAATAAAAAACATTATTTAAAAGTGTTTTATGAGCCTTTTTTTAAAGAATAGATATATTAAAAACCAAGCGGTGTTTAAAAGTAATTAAAAGCTAAATATTATCTGAGTAACAATGGCATGAGATTCCTATTTTTTCTTTTAATTGTATAAAAGGAAGACTGTAAAACACATAAAATCAGTCCAAGAACAAAACCCTGTGGAATCCCATTTTTGAGGAACAGAGGCTGATCTAAAATTAGATTTGTCTATAAGAATATTTCTCAGCGATAAATAAGAGATAAACCAGTCCAAAGCTGTGCCAGAAATACGCAACCTATCTCTCAGTGTCTGAAGGCACGCCTTCCGGTCCACAGTGTCAAAAGTTGAGTTTAGACTGAGGGTTATTAAAACTGCAGATGCTTCTGCATTCCTGCACATCATCAAATCATTAGTCACTTTGTGGAGAGCTGAATTTGTACAATGGACTCTTCATCTTGGCCTCCAGTCACCAGTAAGCACAGATGTTGAGCCCAAATAGCACAAATGGAAATTATATTGAAATAATGTTTAGAACACATCTAGACAGATAATTTAAACAAACAGAATGATTTCAACGTTTAAATGGTTAACTTAGCCCAATTTTATTAAGGTAATTGTACAACAGAAAATTCACTGCTCATTTTTATTTAACCCGCGGAAAAGTCTGAGCGCAGGTTCTAACGTGTTTGGTGTTTGTTATTGTTTGTTCTTTACTCTTAGGATAAATGTCACAGCATTTGTGCTTGAGTAATTTAAAGATGATGTTGCTAGGAAACCAGCGAACTGATCACCCTGGAAATATAATATGAATTTAAGAACTTGTTCTACGTTCATCATTTTATCAAAGGTTTTATTTTTATCAAGTTCAAGGTTATTTGGGTTTATCTTATTGTGTCATAGAACAATCCCATCTAACTGAACTGGGCATTGTATTTGATGTCTCATGTGTGCCATTATAAATTAAAGATTGGATTTCTGAGAGAAGATCTTTGAGAAAAGTTTAGTGTAGAGATTAAAGAAAAAAAAATAGCATGATCAGTATTGTTGCACTTTAGCTATTGTAAATGTTGAGTGATTTCAGGTAGATTACATCTTTAATTGGGGTTAGTTATTGTCTTTGTTAAGCCCAAGCTTGACTTCCTTTTAAATCACCTCTCTTTTATTTAAAGTTTTTTAAGTTTAAAGTTTTAATAAATGCAAAGAGGATTGTGTTGATATTAAACCACTATAAGAATAAGACACCACCTCCTTTCACTTAAATGTCTCCTGTTTTTTTTTTTTTTAAATTGATCCTATCTGCTACTTTTTCTAACTATAAACCAGGAGAAAATTAATTTCAATACACACATTTCAAAAGAATGTGTGAACTTCACAGAGAAAGGTCTTCTCAAATGAGATTTAAAAAGAAGACCTTTTTGCTGTGAAGTGACAGTGCTAACCACAATGCAATCTAGCAGCCCTCAGTGTCGGTGCATCTTTGGTAAAATCTATTTCTCTTCAAAGCCAGTTGGGAGATAAGAAAATACATCTTTTCAGTCAAGAGATTTTCTGTGTGTTTTTAATTCATCTTTCAATGAAGAAGGACTCTTTCTTTCTTTCAAATCTGGAGCATTTGCTCTGACCTCTTTAGGAGCTGCTAAGTGTTACTGTCTTCCCACTTAAATTCAGCCTGTAGCTACAAGTGTAGGACACAGATTGGGATGAATAATATGCCTTGGCAACCAACATGGCTTGGAACCTGACAAAACAAATTCATAATCTTGTGAGTCTTAAAAAGAATGCAGGGGCTTCAAAAGGTAAAGCTTTTCTTTAAAGTTTAGATCTGATTGTCTGATCGGTGCCAAAACCTAAATGTTTTAAAAGCGTTTTCAAATAACACAAGTCTCAAACATTCCCCAGAGGTTCATAAAAACACTAATAATGATTAAAATGTCTGTTAATTTTATATTATTTACAGACAATTATATTATATTTGTGAAATTAAATTGCAACAGCTAGCTGTAGCACTTCTGTTGCAATCCTCTAAACTTTTGGCAACTATTTTGTTATATTTCTGTAAGAACAATGCAAAAATAGCAATAAAAAGACTTTAAAAATGTTTAAATGAAGTACTATGAAATGCTTCAGGTTGGAGATTGTCTTACATTTACAGGTTTCCACTTTGATCTTTGCCTTATTTAAACTACAGCCATTAACGTCATCAGTGGGATTTCAATTGATGTGTATTTATCCAGAGATTCTACATCAGTTTGCCATAAAGTTTTCACAGATTCTTGTTACTTACCATAGCTAATGGCACAATGCCACCCAGGTCTTGGGGCGCCAGGCGAATGAGGGTCTGCACCTCACCAGTTATGGAGCGGGTGAGTGGGTATTCCACCTGCCACGTCACCTCCCTGCTCCCCTGAGTCACCATCAACCCATTCACCTCCAGGTCTACCTGCAGCACTCGCTGATACCCCACAGCTTCAACTCTGTGAAGGAGAAGGAGAAGATCAAGTTTAGACAAAAAAGAGAGCAAGAAAGGAAAGCAAAGGCTGACACGTAACCCTCAGAGAGACCCAAATAACAAGATTCTAAAAGTTTGGCTTTAAAGAACTGGGGAGGGCGAGTAATGAGTGAGTAAACAAGTAGCAAATAAGAAAAGAAAACAAAGTAGAGAGCATTAAATAAGGAATAACAGCAGGAGCATTCGAGTTTATTTTTTAGAGCTGAAATAAAACATGTTCCCACAAGTCTTATATGAGAAGTGAATTGTCCCTGAGGACTCCCTGTAGATTTTCAACAGGATATCCTATTTTCTTAAAATTTAAACAATGCATTCTTCATATACAATCTGATATGAGTCTAATCACATCACCTTTGACATTTATTTTCAGATACACCCCAAAGCATGATGTTGTATGAAAAGAAAATGAAAAAATCAATATATTTAATTTTTTTGTTGCAACGTGAAGTGTCTTTTTCTGAGCTTGCTGGGGCAAAGCAAACAATTTTCTCTCAGCTGATGCAAGCAAAGCAGAAAAACAATGAATGCAAAATAACATCCTCCAAACTTATCTGATTTGCTGAATGCTGGGTTTGTTTGAGCCAGTGCCTTTCCCTCGGGTGTCAAAGTCAGAACTCACTGCACATCTTTTTTCCAGCAATGAGAGAAAGATATCAGAACCCACTGTCACAAAAAATTAGTGTTTGTACCAGGGGATCATATAGGAGTGCATTCATGTTTAAAATCACACATACTTTAGATGAGAGGAAAAACAAAGAGCAAGAACAGTTCACACATTTGGAATAAGCAGACATGTTTGTCTTATTGTATTCGGTTTTTATTATCTTGCTTCTTTAAGAAGGGCTTCAGTATAAGGGTAGCAACATTTTGTTCTCTTCTCTAACTGAGAAAGAGGAAGAATCTGTTACAGTGCAGATAAGATCTAAAGTTTTTCTTGAAAGTATTTTGTGCAAACCAGCATTTCAGTCTTCCTCATTTTCTCCACACGTTCAGACTTTCAAAGCCACATCAAAGTATAAATGAATGCACGCTACTTAATTATTAAGTAGATTAATAGTAATTTATTAAGTAAGGTATGAGAGAAGAATTTTGGAAGATTATGCAGATAAGAAGGACATAAAGAGCAAATCTAAGTTAGCCAAAGAACCTTATTGTTTCAGTTAGAAAGGTTTAGAATATTACTGAAGTGTTTTCAAAACAGGAAGCAATATGATTGATTATAGGTAAATGAAGTGAGTCTCATCCAATATAAGAAATTGAGTTTTTTTTTTTGAATTTACAAATAAATAGTGTTTGCAGGCTGGTATCAGAGATGGGAAGTGCTGACTTGCAGCAGGAAGGGACTGGGTTTGACTCCAAACTGAAGTTGGAATGTTCTCCACATGCATTCTTGGGTTTTTTGTTAAGTTTTTGAAGTCATCTTACCATCTCATTTGCAAAACATTTTCAGCTTTAGAAAAGGTGGGTCTATACTCTTATCCACAAATGACTCACTGTTTTTTTGAGTTAGTGGCACATTTAGTAAATGATACATATATTTGTATAACGAGTGCCGAGTCTCACTGACCACTCAAAGCACATTTACATCAAATTATGGTCACCCAGCCGGGGGCAGCCATACCCTAATGGAGAGGAGGTTATCCTCTGATCAGGAGGTGAGAGGTTCGATTTCAGGCCCCAGCGGGACATGTGTCGAAGTATCCTTGGGCAAGATACTGAACCCCAAAACAGCCTTCTGAGAGCCGTATGGCAGCCCTCTGCTCCTCAGGGATGGGTCGAATGCAGAAAAATAATTTCCCCAAGGTGAGGTCAATAATGTATCAGTTATCATTCACAAACACATTCACACAATATGCAAATCACATGGCTATACAGGGTTCAGTGGGTTCCAAGAACACTTCAACATGTGGAGAAGGGAAGCCAGGATTGAACCAAAAACTTTCACATTGGAAGCCAACTACTTTTGCCTCTGAGCCACAGCCTCAACAATTTAGTAATTTGTATCTCAGCACCATAAACACACCTCAGAGGAATAAACCACCACTTCACTACAGGATACAATGTCAGAGTCATAGTTTGCTCCCCAGACCACGGAAACCACAAAGTGGCGCCCAAAATCAAATACTGACGAGAATAAAAACAATTGTTTCCCTTAAAGTGTCACTTTGGGATTTTGAATGTTGACATTTTGCAAGAAGGACAAACAGTTTAATGTTGTGAGGAAACTAATGAGGTTACATTTCCTCTTGTGTTGGTGTCCAGGGAGGTTGGTTACAGTTCTGTAAACCTTAAACTTTTTAAAGAAAATCCAAAAGCTGTGCTCACAGGAACATATACTGACTGTGAGAGGGTTTAGTAGCCATTAACTTTAATACAGAGATTTCAAATCTTCTCTCTGAGCTCCTCAGACAGCTCAGGCCTTTGATTTCACTGGTCCATGTTCAGTGTGGTGCACACAATGAAACCAAACTACCTATGGACATGTTTATTTCTTTTAAACAGGCTGGAGGTGCTTATAAAAAGCTTGGGGACACACCAGAATTCTGATTCTTAGTTTAACATTTACATTTTAGTCAAAGATTTTAAACATTTTCCATGGTTTCTGTTCAGGCCAGTTTCTACAGCTTGGCTTTTAAAAAACATCAATTTCATTAATTGATTATCAGTAACATTTTTAATAAACAACATTAGTCTGTTTTAAGTTGCCAATGTAGCTTTTTCTTTAACATAACCAATATTATTAAGTATTATTTTAAAGTTACAACGTCTGAGACAGTATTTCTGATAAGTATAAAGATGCTGTATTTTCCCTGTTGGAAACATGCTGGGCTCAGGGACAGTGACTGCAGTTATTATGTAGTTTATGCTGTTAGTGTGCAATTACAGTCAAATCAATTATCTGCAAAATACATTCATGCTTTACAATAAAGCTGAAGATAATCTGAGCTTTTGTGCTGAATTGTACAATACAAATCTGCTTCTCTCTCTAATCACTCTTTCCTTGTGTCATATGTTTATTTTTTTTTTCTCATCCTCCCTTTTACTTTGTTCCTCGTTTTGACCTGCAGAGATCTGTTGCTCTCAATAGAGGGCAGTACGCTCTCCCTCTCTGTGATTGGGATGATGAATGCCTGCAGTGCATCGGCTGGAGAGGTCAGCCTGCTTCTTTGCGTCTCATTAGAAACATGACTGCTCTGTGTGCCCTTTCTCTCAGTGCAATTACAATACAATTTAATACACTCACTTGCAACTATCACTCCTGCAGCGCTGAACTACAGAGGGAGATGACAGGGAAAGGGTGGACACAGAGACAGGTACAAATAACAGAGTGGAAACGGGGTTAGAAAGGTTGAGATAACAGCAAAAAAGTCTGCCAGGATGAAATGGCTGAATGTGGCAGTAAAATAAATAAATAAATAAAAACAAAATAATAGCAATGCCCTCGTTTAACAGCGTGGTTTTGAGGTGAGAGGAGGTGGAAAACCGGTCATGCCATTTCGAGGAGGCTTTGAACCTATCTCTATTTGTCATTCGTTAAATGGAAGACCACAAAAAGAACAAGGTAGTAGAATCTCTAAAAAAAAAAAGCTAATTTTTCAATTCCTTTAGATACATTTCAAACACCCTTGTCACAACAAAGGGGTCTCTGAGCAAAAAGAATCAGCATGACAGAAGAAAAAAAAGACAAGGGTGAAATTCCTTTTGTTCAAAAACAGGAAAACAAAAGTGAAGCTCAGAAACAAAAGCCCTGTTAACCAGACAGTTGTGTTTTCCTCTTTTCACTCTTAACACCTCTGTGGATATCGGGATGGCAGAAAGGCAGCAGAAGAAAAGTCTGCTGTCTTTTGCAGGAAACCCAAGAGGGCCGTATTCATGCAAGGCAGTGATTTGGTTAGCAACGATAACAACGATACATCAAAAACCTGAATCTATTTCAAAACAGTGAACTGACAGTGAATCTTACAAAAGAAGGTTTTTCTAAGTTTGTATGTTTTCGATGAATACACAACACCATTCCATTAGATCTTTGTGACCGACCTCTGTTTACCTGCCAGAAGGAGGACATCCTGTAAATAAGATCTTTGCCTAAAAAAAAAAAGAGTAAACCATGACTGGATTTTCTTGTGCAATCATTCCCCCCCCCCCTCTTTTTGCTGGAATGGCCCGCAAATGAGATTTTGTTTGTTTTGATGTGCTCTGGATGCAATGTTCCACCACACACAATATTCTGTATGTTTGCACTGTGGGTCTAAGTAAAAAAAGAACAGGACATCTGCGTGGAAAAGCAATCCAAGGAGGATGTGACAGACCTGCTGGCTTGAGAAACATATAAACAGATGGAGAAATTGTGCGGACAACAGTAGGCACAGCTGTCTTGGTCATAATTGAATCCTGACATGGGAGACAAGCAGTCATTCAAAAACAGAAAAGGTGTGACGAAAAGCAGGATGAGCAAGTCATGCTGTCCATCTGTCCCTGCATGGAGACACTTCATGCCTTAACGTCTCCGGAATTACCCAAAATGAAACACAGGTGGAAAGATATAAAGTGATCAACAGTTCTCAGAGGCTTTCTGTAAATACTGACAAGCATTCAAACTGCTATAGACAATCATTAATCTGAAGAGTGTTTCATCTTCTATGAAGACCTCATTAGCATTTTTCTTAAAGCTGAAGAACACGCTAGAGAACGCCAAAAAAAAAATCTTCTCCTGTTTGGTAAAATCTGTCCACAAAAAGAATGAATGCAGTTGTAGATAACTTCTTTTGTAGATTGCTTGTTGTAGACAGTTATTCAAGTTAGTTACGGACCAACTGAGTTTATCTAAATCCATGCAGAAATATTCCCTAAAAAAGAAATTAAAAAAATGAAAATATAATCTGAGCTGTAAATGACACTAATGTTTTCTTCTTTTCTGAGTTTCCAATCATGTGCGGCATCTTGGATGCAGCTGTTTCAATTGTTTGTACTTCACTTACTCTTCAGCTGGGAAGCTGAACTGGAGTCGAGATGCCTCTTCAAACAGCGATGCAGTCAGCATCTACTTGATATGGATACCTCAAGGGAAATCAGGTTGCATCTCCAGTGAATAAAATCAGGAACTTCCTCTTATTATGGTGTCATTCTAAAGGTCACTTTTGGTCTTCAACGAGACTAAGTGTAATGGTCAGATGGTCATTAAAATACTATGATCTATAAATACGGATCTGGTGAAGAAGAAATCCTATTTGTGTGAAACAAGGAAGTTCAAGTTCCTCTCTGATGAGTTTCAGTGTTCCAGGTCACATCAGTTTCTTCTCAAAGACGATGCTAATGAGAGCTTATTAAATTTAAAACCAGTCACTTGACATTTCATCTTTACCCCAAAGGTGCAAAATTTAACTGTTTGGGAAAAAAAGGTGATAAAGAAAGTCATTTGTCACAAGCAAAAATGTTGCATTCAGCCATGAATTGTTTGGCAGATGGAGCATGGATGAACAGGGAGGGGTGACAGAAAAAATTACAAATGAATGGAGCAAATATAGCCGTTGTCTGAGAAATCACTGATAATTATTCCCAGAAGAATGTTCACTAAGCAACAAAACCTCTTTGATAAATGTAAAAGTCTTGTTTTATAATTCTAATCATATGCTGTCCAGGTAACTGCAGTTTAATCTGGAATAGATACGCTTTGTCGATTGTTAAACATCAAAATATTAAGTATGAAAGATAATGAAAGAGACCGTCAAACAAAAATGTGTCAAGAGGCAGGTGAAACATAGACTAACAAATTTGAGAATGAGGGAGATTTCCCTCTGGATCTATCAACCCTTCAACATCAGCCCCGTCTCTGTCAGTTCAGATTAGTTTGTTTTCACTGTGAGTCTGCAGAGTGCAACAGAGGAGGGAGGGCAGAGGTTGAAATAAGACTGAAACTGGTTTATTGCTTCCAAATTTTGTTTAGGTCTGTTTCTTATTTTTTCACCATTTTATGCTGTGTTGTTGTCCCTTGTGCTCATTCCTTCCTCACCCTCACTCTGTACACTTCTTCTTAAGCCTCCTTACCTTCCTCAACTCCTTGCTGGTCTATTTTCTTTTCTTCCCCTTGCAACACTTTTTGTCATATTTCTCTCTAACCATGAGTGAAATTAGACAATTCAAGCTTCCTGCATGAACCAGATGTGGCTCCAGGCATCGACCAATCCAAAAACAGCGTTGACAGTCAACAACAGAAGCCAATAAGTGTCTAAAATACGACACAGAAAAAACATTACTTTCTAAAAAACCAAAAGGCAACCCAACCCAACCCAAACCTGTATATGCAAGAAGGAGTTTCATAAAAGGGAAAACAAGCTAAGATGTTTGTAATTTATCCGACACTTAAAAATAATCCAGCTCTAATGGGCCTTTCTATAACCAGAAATGTGTATGACATTTTTTGTGTTCAAATTTCATTGTAATCCCTCTGGAAATGTAAGTTCCCACTCTCTTATCTCACTAATTTCTAAATGAATGAGAATGAATTTTTTAGCAAAATATTAATAGAGCCTAAAAGTTGTATTTTTAAAAAAGTCACGCCATGTGTTTTGATATCTTTTATTTCAGTGAATTAAAACATCATGCGGACATTTTTACAGCTTAGATCTTATGCATTGAGGGCACATAGTGGAGATTTAAACTTTAGAAAGATTTTCACTCAAAGCATAAAGAAACTTTTGTTTTGTTTTTTTGCCTTTCCACTGAGGTTTCAGATGCAAAGTAGATTAGAGAAACTGATCGGGAGTGTGATATGTCCTCCCTGGAGTGCCTACAGATGATGAAACAAGTGAGCCTTGCTTTAGTTGTAACTCAAAATCTATTAATGTTACACACAATGAAGTGGTGAGTTTTTATTTGTAGCCCAGACCTCAAAGATCCACAGTGAAACATTTAATGCAGAAAGTTTTATTACTCCAACATACTATCTTATGAAGATAAACTTTCTCTCCACATGTATTCTTGTGTTATGCATTATACACGTATTGATGGACGAGAATAAAAAACAACTTTTTCATGGAGGAACATGCTGATATGTTTCATGAGCTGTGTAAAGAACTCAACAATATAACTAAGACTAAAATGAGGAATTTGTATGAAATTTCAGACATATTTAGCTATTTAACCTAATCTTTAAAGATCACTATCATGAGTTCTTTTTATGTACTTATTTATTATTCTATGAGTAAAATGTAGTTTGTGAACCTCAAATGCACAGTGTGCGGAAAATGTATTGTATGTAAATTTCTTCTGTTGAAAGATACTTTCTTTTCTTTCAACATGGCAATGGGTTTTCTTTTTTTTTGGTGTTTAAATTCATATTAGGAAGAATAAAAGAAAATAAAAAAAAAGGACTTTTAAAAAATAAAACTGTAATTTTATTTAAAAATAGTAATTAATAGGAAAGAACTGTTTAATCAGAGTTTCACTGAGGAGAAATGCTGTTTTTTAATGGTGATAAACTTACAAATGTGAACTCAAGATCTTATAAATTACATTTTTGAATCTCCACTCACCACTTGTGTCAATTTAAATTCAGCATGACATTCATTTTTGTTTTAATTTTTTTAAATATTTTTGTACAGTAAAAAACATAACATCCTGTGTGACTACATATTCAGAATTTTCTTGACAATAAAGGCACAAAAGGAGCCCACACAGCATCTGCTCAAAAGATACTCCGCACAATTATTCCCTTTTTACTGCTACCAAACTGGTCTCAAGGAGCAGATTATAAACTGTGAGCAAGGCAGTGAATATGATACAACACAATCAGTCAGTGTATAAACACCATCGTCTATCCCCTCATTGATTTCTGTGAGCTGCAGGAGTGGTAGTAAAATTCTCCAGAGGTCTATAGTACTCATCCTCTTATCCTGGACAATAAGGATCAACTCAGTGAGACCGGCTAATCTTCTCCTCGGAGTCTAAACTCTCCACCAGAAATGACACTTCTTGTTACTTACACATACACACAAAGATAACAGGAATTAGATTAAGTTGTCGTTTTCATTGCAGTTGTTAAATCCCATGATGTGTGGGATTTTAGGCTTTGTGTGTAATGAGTCAGGAAGTCAGCTCACTTGCTGAGTTTTCTCTTGTACTTCTGTCATTTTATTTCATTTTTTTTAGGTTCTCCCTCTGAGATTTCATCATTTTTTTTTCTTGTTGTGAGTCACTCTGTCTCCCAACGTGCCAATAACAATGTGAGAACAAAGACAATCTACCAGAAAAAATCAAGGTTGCCCTCCCCAAGACAATTGTCTCCTTTCGTTCACTCCCACAGAAACTTCGGGAGCTGTATTCGGCTGTAGGCAGACAACACAAGCTTCTGTTTTCTCTCTCAAGAAATATGTTATGACTTTAGATCTGATGCATAAAATCATGTCATAAGTTACAACAAAGCATTTCTAGTTCTTTGTGTTTTCTAGTGCTTCAGTCCAGTTCTTGAACAAGGACTTGTGCATTAGTCAGTCAGCCATTATCTATACCCGCAGGGTCAAGGAGAGCTGGTGTCTATCTCCAGCAGTCAGCAGAGAGGTGAGGTCACACCTGGACAGGTTACCAGTCCATCTCACGGTGTTGCTAATTCACCTCAAGCATGTTTTTGGTCTGTGGAAGGAAGCCGGTATCCCCAGAGAAAACCCACACATTCACATGGAGAACATGCAAACTCCATGCAGAAAGATCCGAGCATGGTTTTGAACCCAGGACCTTTTGCTGCAAGGTAACAGTGCAACCAACCTCGCACCATGCAGCCAGTCTTGTGCATTAAGACTTGAAAAATATGAGAAAAAACGAAAAGATGAAAGTAACTACAAATCTTAATAACTATATACAGTAGCAGAAAGTGGTTGAAATTCATGTTCTAAAATGATGAGAAAATAAAATGTTACCAGATCTTGACACAAAGACCTGAGTGATGCATCATATTTAATCTGATCAATGCAAATTTTCTAAAATCACTTTGCTGACTTCTATAAGTCTGGAAGATACTACAAACTATTTTTAAAGGCTTTTGGGACTTAAGTGAACCAAAGTGAGAGTCATTATCCACACAAAGAAAACATTAGCCAGTGGTGAATATTCAGGCCTCCAAAATTTCTCAATATTCGGTGGACTGACAAAGACAGAAGTTGAACATTTTGGAAGGTGTGTACCATGCTGGATCTGGCCTAAAGCTAACACTGCATTTCTGAAAAAGAAGTCATATAGACAGTCAAACATGGTGGTGGTAGTGTGATTATCTGGGGCTTTTTGTGACTTTAAGACAGGTACGACTTGTCAATATTGATGGAATCATGAATACTGCTTTCTGTCAGAAACTGAAGGAGATAGCAGGTCATCAGTTCATGACCTCAGGTGCATTTGGTTCAATAGCACACAATCAAATCCATCTCTGAATGGCTAAAGTAAAAAAAAAAAAAGAAATCAACCTGCAAATGCAAAACATTTACCTGAAAATGTTTTGACTAAACCAAAAAATGATTTCAAAATAAATGTTTTTTGGAAAACCTTGAGAGAGATCTTTAGTACGTCTAAAAAACTTAAGAGTTTTTAAAAAGTTTACTTAAAAGTCTGAAGTCTTGAATGCAACATTACAAAAAAATAAGAAAATATAATCCTGATTATTTGTCATTAGAGATTAGTGTTATGATTAGATTAGATAGAATTGATAGATACAATTTGCATTTCCTCTTGCAGCCTTGTAGGGGTGCCTAAACTGACAATGCTACAGGGAAGTAGGAGGAATAAACAACTCATAGGGTCATTTGGATTGGAGTACTTATAATTTATGAGGCGTATGGGTCATTGCCAAGTCCCATACTGTTTCTTTTTGCTACTGGTAAATTAATAGCAGCAATCATTTCTGTCACGGAAATGAATGTCTTCAATATTGTGTTTCCTTGAACCTGTCTTATTTCATCTGTGGCAGGGACCACATGATTTCTACCCATAAATCTCCTTCCATCCACTTTTTTTTCATAAAATATTTGAAATGCCAATAAAGATGAACACAAGCAGCAAACCCACATGCATGTCCATGACCTGACACAAACACAAAGAATAAGAGAAAAAACACAAACAACTCAAGACAAATTTTATTGAGTTGTTGGATCTGGCGGGGTTAATAGGAATCACAACTCCACCATGAATCCCTGCTGACTGGTTGACTGTCAACACTTACTTTTGTTCCCTTGCCTCATAAATTTGACAGGTAAACAGGACCTTCTTCATCTATTGGATCTGTTTAAGAAAGACAAATGCAGGTCCTGATTTTGCATCTTTTACATTGCTCTGTCTGTGATGCAGTCGAGTGATTAAATTTGTCTCAGCTTACAGAAACACACACAATACTTTGGAATGAAAAAAAAAAGTTTGAACTGAGAATAATTTCAAAAATTTCTGCACTTCATGTCTGGTCACAGTCATATTTCTTAAAATAAAAGCTGAACATTTGATCTATTTAACCACTCGGGGTACTAGGCAAGCATTTCCAAACTTTACTGCCTTTAATGTGATATGTCGTGTTTTTTATAATATCTAAATTTAATGCTGCCAAACAAAATCATAGCAGTGCACAGTTTCATTTTAGATTCTGCATGTTTTTGTATGCCAACTGGAGGTTCATTCGTTCATAGGAATTACCATAATCATTGGTCGATGTGCAAAATCATGCTTTCCCTTTTCCCCTCAGAAATTTGCCTCGGGTATGTTGAAAATATTAACTTTGGTGGTAGCTTTCAGAGATAACACCCCTACCCCATCTCTTCAAGTTTAATGTTAGTTCTATTAACTCCTCTGTATAGTAAGTTTAAGTTGTTAACATGGGACCGCGGGCTGGAATTCCCAGGACAACTTTCTTGTAGTACCTCAAAGAGAGTTCAAATGCATTAAACAGGAGCCAAGGATTCAGCATATGATTTATTAGAAGATGAAATGGATCAGAGGGTTCTGAGCCTAGTATACCAAGGCCAGTAGTTCTGCCTTATCAACCAACCAGCAGGCTCCATGTCTAATCTTCAGCTTGTCTGGGGGAAACCCCCATCAGTGCTGATAAATCAGGTAGCTTTTTTTTCTTCTTTTTAGCAAAGCAGGACAATTTAAGAATATGTATAAAGTTGTATTTGGGATTTATTTAAACTAACGTAATGAGAATAAAGAGGATCACAACACAAACAAGTTAACCTTGTGTTTGTTTCAGGCTTATTTCATCTTTGGCTGGATTGCCAGAATTCATGGCCACATTTAAAATCCCTGAAGAATGAATTAATGTTTTACTTAGAACAGACTGATATTACCGTTTCTGGACAGTGAGCAAATTCAGTGATAATCAAAGAATCAGAGTAAATATCCAATAAACTCCTCAGATGGTTCTGATAAAATACATCGCAGTACATTTTAATACAAAATAAATAAAATCACTTGATTTTCATTGATCTGAGGTTTTAAAAGTGTAAAGAAGACTTTTTTATGTTGATGATATTAAATTGGGAGGTTTATTTTCATAATGAACAATCTATGATGAAAGCAAAAGAAGGCACAGAAACCTGTGATTCATATGCCACTCATGTAAATTAAATTACATCTGATCAATACTGCCAATACATCTAACAATCAACTAACGTCTGGCTTTCACTGCTGGTAGAAATCTATTTTAATATAAGGAAAGCAGCAAGAGAGGGAGTGTTTCACCACATCCTAAGTGGACCTAAATGATAAGCACATGAAAATAAGATGCTTGGATGATTGCTTAAAATGATTAAGATGTGTGTTTCTGTGGCTCAACCGCTCCCCCCCACCTCCAGTCCGTACCTTCAGTACTGTGGGTGATCTAACTTTTAGAGGCATGTTATGTAACTGTTGTGTTTTTGTGGGTATATATATATATATATATATACACACGTGTATAATATATACATTTGTGTGTATATGTATCACACAAAACAGTGATAGTAACAGCAGGGGACGGCATGTTGAATTAGCACAACAATCCAGCTAAAACAAGTCACATCTGTTTAAGTAACATGAAACAGCTGCTGTGGATGATGTACTTGCATCATAAAGGAGTGTGTAGAGGAAAACCCACTCTTCTTTCTGACTTCTACAATAAGTGCTTTGGAAGTGGGGTGGGCATTGGTTTAAGATTAAGGGGAGGGATAATAATAGGAAATGGGATTGGGACTATATTTCGATATAAAATTGTTCTTTGACTTATTATTTTCAGATTGAAGAAAACAATAGTTTCTGTACAAACTAGGCCACCTGGGAAGGTAATTGCTTTCTCTCTCTTATCCATCAGTGAAAATACAGAATCTTCAAAAGTGTATTTACATTTTCAAGGGCATGAAGGAAACAATATGCACCAGCACCCACTCGTGTATATTTGCATTTTGTTACTTATGCTGTAATATTCCATCTTCCTCCTCCAACACAAACACACATCTAAATCTTTCTGATTTTGCCTATTGCATCTGAGAAACCTTGTTTTATTCATTTCACATTCAGCAAATTACAAAACAAAACAAATGAATGATGTTTAGCTGTTAAAGAAACAATGTAAAAGCAATGGTATTTCTCCACTTAATTAAATGGACATAAATTGTGCACACTATACATGCACACACAGAGATACCACAGCAGGCAGGCCATTAACTTCTTTTGGTCTTGCTGATGTGTGGAAAGTTCCTCCATTGGAATCAGATTGCACTGAAGGGACCTTTGATTTAACTGAAGTCGTAAATGCAGCCCTACAAGCTCCTGCTAGGTATGGCCATTGATTGTATGCGTTTATTCAGCATGTGAACTGAGCTAGGTGCAATCAGAAAGAACAGCACAAGACCCTCTGACCTCTCACCATAAACTGGAAAAGGACTGATTATTGAAGTCCTTTCTCATTCGATCTTCTCTCGTCATTGTTCTGTCGATGACTTCGACTCTTAACGACTTTGTGCAGTAGAGTACAGCTACCTCATAGGCATGTACTCACTGACCAAAACAATGCACATTAGCATGGACTCAGTTTACAAGGTGAAGCACGCAGAGAATTCATAGATGTCAAAACTGGATAGTTTTGCATAAAATAAATTACTTTATGTGAACTTGATTTTAAATTCCACCCCTGGAATACAATTCTAACATCCACAGTAGGACGCAGCCAATTCATACAAATAACACTTATATACTACGTATTTTCTTTTTGAGAGTTTAGTATTTCATTCTGAGGGTGAGAAAAAGTGGTAGAAGCTGTGGGGAGAAGTGATGAGAGACGAGAGACTGTAACCCTCAAACAGCCTCTGGCGATTATTACCATATTATGAGAGCAATCAGTCAAATGAGGTTAAAATGTAAATGCAGTTTCAGGGCCAATTAGTGCTTTAGAATGAGAACAGAGAGCTCATACACAGCACAGCTTCCATATGTGATGCAGAATAAGAATTATTGAAGTATAATAGATGTATTTGTGCTGCAGCACAGATTATATTCTTTCCTATGAACAGAATGCTGCAAAGAACCTTTAAAATCTATATAATCTCAGCAGTTTTGTTGTATGCCAAATATGAGCTGGCCAGATCTAAAAGTTGCAGCAAAAGTGTTGCACCAATTCAGTGTGGAAAACTGAAAAACAAAAAGTGTGTATTTTGTCACAATTTGATGTTTTGAACTTGTTACCAGGACTGAGAGCCGAGAGACATGTTGGCTTTTTAGTGATAATGGAATTATAGAGACATCTTGTTGAATTTCATTTCACAGTGGGAAAGTGTCATGTTTAAAAATGTGTTTTTTATTTTTATTTTTATAATATTGGCTTTATTGTTTAAGCTCATGTGATTAAGATTTATCCTGAAAATAAATGGACAGAAAAAAAAAAATCCACTAATACAATTTGAAAAATAATTGCAGCCCTTATGCTGTTAGCCTGAGAAATAAATAAATAAGTAAAATGAAAAGGTTTTAAAGATGCTCTTAAATAAATAACCATTTTGTAATGATGGAAAGTGTTGTAACATTATAAAACCTCTGCTGCTATATTTTGTTGCAGTTGAAAGTCATAAAGAAAATTTAAACCAAATTTCAGCATTTGAACTTGAACATTTTTTCGAATAAAAATAAAAATCATATAACTTACTTTCCCATGAAGGAAATCTGGTGTGGAGATTTTACACGTAAGCTTTGTTAAATATGATCTTTTTGGGCTACTTCTATGAGAATTGTGCTTTTCTTTTTCCTGGTGACAGTATGATAATCATACAATGCCCCCCACCCCTCACTCCCCACTCCCGCCCTTTCAGATTGTTGCTTCCTTAGTTTCACAGAGAGACCCTCAGAGACTCGTGTCACTCCCTCAACAGATGGCTGGGGCAAACACAGAATGACAAGCCTCGATTTCACTGATGCTTAAAACATGATTTCATCAGCTGTTGGGAGACAATTTGAATCTTTAACCTATTTTCAAACCGGAGCTTCCACACCGAACAGCCTCAAAGAGAAGCAACAGG
>SSNP01000014.1:3899412-3944203 GCA_006937955.1 Pachypanchax playfairii
CAACAGGAAAAAAAAAAAAAAGAAAGAGGCAGAACTCTCCGACTCTTCCTGCAACTTCCTTGCAAGATTTGTTTTAAAATCGGAAACAGCAGGATAAGTTTGTTTATCCTGCTGCAATAAGTAGATTTATGATGAAACACACACGGTATAGCACATGTCGCTGGTTAAACTTTCTTTCAATTTGTCAGAGGTGAGTTTGTTTTGTTGTTTGCAGAAAGCAACCTTTGGTTTATAGGCTTGCATCATTGTGTAGGTGTGTAAGGCTTCCTTGTCAGTCTTTTAGACTAAACCTTACGCCTACTCGCTCACAGCGGGAGTCGTCTCTGGCAACAGGAGACAGACTAACTGTGGTGGCATGTTTCAGGATCCCTCAGACTTTGAAGGTGAAAATATGCTGGAGGGTTGTCTTTGTTCACTTGTTTGTTTAGGTATTGGTGTTGGATTGTGCACAGGAAGAAAGAATGTTTACAGTGAGAACAACACATGTGAGCCTGACATTATTCATGTGTATACTCTTGTTCAAACATGCACTGTGTAATTTAACATGTTAGTCATATCAGAACAATCTTTTTTTTATAATGATACAGTGTTGTTATATTAGTTTTGATTTATAGGGATATTTTTTACATCAAGGACACAAAACAAATCTAAACTAAATATTAGCACATTCTTGAAAACCTACAATTTCATCAATTTGGAAAAACAAAAAGGCAAATTAAAAAAAATGTCTTGATTTGGCTACAAAATGCTGAAATGTTGATTATTATAAAGTGTCAGATTCAATATTTTTTATTAAAAATATATGGAAAAGGACAAACATTAAATTTTATTCAAAGTTTACAACATGACAAATCCAGCCAATTTAAGAATAATAATAAAAAAATACAATGTTTTAGATTTTTGGTGGGTAAAAGCTCAATATGTTCTCTCTGATACATTGTCGGACAACAACACTTATAAAGTTATATTTTTTCCACACTGTAGCTCAGAAATTCAATTTTTAAAGGATGTCTTTTGTGTCTACATGTGTCTTTCCTGTTTTCCATCTACTGTGTCTTTGCTGTTTGTTCAAGGGATTAATGTTGACTTCTCTGAGCTCTGAGCTCTGGTGTTCTTGTCATTCCAGTGTAAAACAACAAAGAAGCAAAAAGAGAAATTGTAAAAAAGATTTCTCAAATACACACAATGAAAGTGCAGAAATAAGATTACAAAACAATGTCCTACTGGCCCTCTTTATCCTCAGATGTACTTTACACACCTATGATGCATCTGTTTCAGTCTCATCCTCTATAGAGAGAAGGATTCAGCTGAGACAGACTTGTGTGGAGTTAATACAGAGCCCTCATGAAAGAAGATGCCAAAGTTGCTAAATTTCTGATTGTTAAAAAGTTGTCACAAGCTGGACGAACGATAAACGATTACATTAAAAAAAGAAAAAGCACAAAAAAGCAGAAAAAGCTAGAAAACAATAAATAATCATTACAGTGCAGCTATAGAAGCATGTTCAAGGTTTAATGCTAACCTGTTCATTTTCCTGTTAATCAGCCTCACTAAACCTCTGGCTGTCTTGAAATCATCTGCATGAAGGATGAAAGTATGAAGGATAAATGGTGTCACAGAGTCATTTCCCTGGTGATTAAGTGAAAGGCTTTAGATACTTAAGTATTCAAATAGTGCACAGAGTTATTCTAATAGCCTTTTTCAGGCCTGTTTTTTAGGCGATCAGATCCTGTCATTATAATTATACTAAGCTGTTACTGTTTAGGAAAAACAGACAAACTTGGCCCTTTGCTTAAAATAACTGCATTCAATGGGACTTTGAAGCCAAAAGTCAGAAATTGCATCATTTACTTGGAATGAGATAAAAATAAATAAATAAATAAAAGAAAGAAAGAAAACAAAACTAAACTAATCTAGTGTGTAATATTATGAAATACTCAACAGGATATCTAGCTTTTAGTGGCATCTTCTTTTCATTATTAAAAATGAGAAACTCATACGTCCCAGTTGCCAGTGATTTCAGCATAATGACAGCAGAATTTTGAGGAAGTGAGACACAGACCTAATTTCATTTGTCTAATTTGTGCCTCTTTGTCTCCTTTCTCTTCTATCCTCCTGCCTGTGACCCAGAAATTGGCTATAGCCATTATTTTGAAGGATGTCTTAAAAGAAAAAAAAAAGATCATCTTGCAGTGAGAGAGAGCTGAAGAGACAGGAGGCTGCAAGCGAAGCTATAAGGGAGGATATAGTCTCTGCAGTCTTTTCAGCATCTGGAACGTGTGAAATGGAAATAATGTCACATTGGAAGCTGAATTAAAATATAAAAGGATGGGTCGCACCAAGAGTCTGTCATGTTTACTTGATGGAAAAAAAGTGTAAAGAAATAACATGATGATCAATCATGTTTAGTTGACATTGGTTTAAAATGACCACTGTAAAGTGAGGTTGTCTCATTTTGTTAAATACGTGACACCTCACCACCTCTGCACACATAGCTGGTGGGAAGGTATGGAGAGAAGTCAGGAAGAGGTCTAGATTGGATGTAAAGTGGGACATGTGGTCAATGCACAGAGAAAAGCAATAAATATGATAAATAAAACAAATCAAGCACCAACAATGTGACAAATAAAAAGTAATCAGACTAGATTCCTCATATATGACAGCAGTCACTCAGTGTTCACACAATGTCAACCTAAAGAATACCGAACAAAAACTTTAAAAAAATGTTATCACAGTAAAAGATGTTAAATTTTCCCAAAAGCAAAACCCAAGTGTGAGTCAGGCTTGTTGCCGTATAATCGAAAAACTAACAAAACAGCCCACAACCACACCCTAACGCCAAAACAAAAGTGTACAAATGGGTTCTAAAAGGTAGTAATGAGAAAAAAATCCACACTACTACCCACTGATTCTATCAAAGGATAGACGGAATAATATTAATGTGAAGGAAACAAACTAAAGGGCGAGATATTGTGCAAACTGTAAACGGACCAAGTCTTAAACTCACAGAAAGCCAACAATAAATTGACAATCTGATCTCCAAAGTCTCAAAACACTACTGACATGTGGTTTGCAAACTTCCCCAAAAGCCATCTGAGAAAGATTCTGCTCTGCCTTATAAAGCCCTCCCACTGATTCCAACAGCAGGTGTGCTCCTCCTCCCAGGTGGAACCTATGAGTCCCAATCAACTGCAGGAGTAACCAAAACCAAAAAACAACAATAGACAAAGAATCCATCCAATTTAATCAAATCAATTAGTTTGCATCTAACAATCCATAACAAAGAAGATGAAACTTTTTTTTTTTTTTACCAGCAGAAGGCTGCATAATTGTAGAGAAATACTCTAAAATATTTTACATATCATGGTAATTTTTAATGCTTGTTAGGGCAGGATGACAAAAATACCACAGATAAGACATCAAAACACACTCGTCTAGAAATTAGTAGCTGTTTAGATGCTAAAATATTCTAGGTGAAAAATCAGACATTATTTTTATTTTTACTCATTAAAAATAATACCTCATATAATCCAGGCATTACAATGTATTTATTTTGCAGCTGTTATCATCTGGTTTTAAATGAGAGAACATTTCCACCTTCTCATAAAAAGCATCGCCCTTTAAGTGAACATGCAAAAAATAGGGCTAGGGCCATAACATAATGGGGAGGGGGTGTTTGACCCTATAGACTCAAGTATTGCAAAGCAAAGAAACATTTCTCTACCCACAGGTTTACATCATATAGAATACATGAATGGATCTTACACAAATTAGATACAGTTTACTATAGAGACCCGAGGTTTATGTAAGACCTCTAAACCCTTACTTTCCCTTTCATCTTGTTTGTGTGGGTTGAAAGAACTGCTGCATATTTACGACCAACAGTTGTCAAATCTATTTTTCCAAAGCTTTTCTGTGTTTGCTATACGAAGCTTTTTACTTGCCCCGTGTTAGCCACCAACATTCTTCCTCAAAAATGTATGAGAAGTGATTGTTTTGTTGTCCCAAGATTTTTTCTCAGAAACTCACACCGAATTGTAAGAAATAAAAAAGGGTGTTGAATTATGCTGCTTTCTCTGTTTGGAATCATCTGCAAAGCCGGCCGAATCCTAGGGAGCTGGTCTTGCCATCGTGTCTGTGCTGTAAACCAACCATTACACGCTCTGCCATGATACTCGGATTTTTGGTTCAAAGGACATGAATGAGTTGTTTTTTTCTTTAGACAGAAATAATAAAAATAAGTTGAATTCTAAATTAACCCCCATCGCTTCAGTTCTCTNCACAATAATACCATCAATGCGTTTAGCAGAAAAAAGACCCTCATAGGCAGATAATGCTCTTTGGGTATATTGTTGTCTCCGTCTAAGTGATGTTATCTGGTAATCTCAACATTTTCATCACTAAAACACACTTTTACTGAGAAGTTTGTTCTTCATAATCTTTTAACCGACTGTATGTAAGATGAAAATGCATCTTGGTTTACTTGTTTTTTACAAAAACAAAACAATAGTATTCATTTTAAAGTTGCTGCCATATCAAATTTGTAGGACTGAGACATGAAACTTGCAATTTTCATTCAGCCACCCATAAATAATACAGAAAATAAATACAACTATATGCATTAAGATAAATGAAAATTTCAGCTCACAGCATCAAGAACTTTGCAGTAAACATCTGTCTTTTTTCACACTAAAGATGTTTGTACCATAAACATCTGGCTGCTAAATTAATTGGACCTCTGTTCTGTGACACAGAAATGTGTATCTTTATGGAATTTGAACAGGTCAGAAACTGTTAATCTGTTATTATATGGTATTATATAGGTTTTGGTATTCCTTTAGTTTTATAGTGCACCCACAACACATGTAGTAAACACAGTGCAGGTAAATCAGTTACTAACTACCTCATTTTAAATAAAAGTTAAACAAAATAATATAAAAAAGAACAATTCATAAAACAGTTTGGTAGCTGAAACAAGTGGCACATCAAAATGATGATTTTTTTTTTTTATGTTTTTATATTTCACTATTTTAAATGTTTCCTATAGGTTAAGAAAAGGTTTGATGCCATTGGTGAGATCTTACGGATGTGAATAGGGGATGGCTATTATGGAGCAGTGATCGTCAACCTCAGGTCAGGTGGGGTTTTATAGGCAAGCAGGTACAGGCAGGACTCAAGGACATGAAAGAAAAAACCCTTTAAAAAGATTTAAAAAGAGTCTGGTGAGGCAGCAAAAAAAAAAAAAAAAAACAAAACAATGAAAATAACAGGCTACAGAGACCTATATGGTATTTGTATGTTTACAAAATGTGTCCCTACTTGGTAAATACATTTTTAAAAATACGTTTTTTCTTACAGGGATATCTGCTCATCTTGTGTCCTTGTTATAGGAGGATCCTTTGTTTAATGCAGAATTACAAAACACAACACCAGATTCAACATGTATGACCTTGATTGGAGCAGTCCTGTATAATTCAATGTTTTTTTCTCAACAGTAAAAGAGAAACATGTAAATGATAGATGACTTGTCATTCATCACTGTCATCACCTCGACATGCAGGAGGAAATAACAACCCAGCCACGGTGTGTCACTTCCTGTGTGCAGCTACTCTGTCTGCCTAAAGCCATTCAGCTGCATCATGGAATGTCAAACACTGTAACTCCCTCCCAGCAAACACAAAACACCCACTCTCACACACATGCTCAGGTATTAGGCAGAAATTGATACATGTGGGCAGCAATTAACCAATGAAAAGTGCACGTGTTCAAACTGAATTTAATCTTTTTGACTGGACTGAAACGATGCAGTTGTCAGGAAACGTTTCACAGTCACATAATCAGTTATATCGACTCACCCCTCAGAGCTGAAGCATTTCTTTAAACATGATGATGTTCAGTAATTTTTTTATTTGTATGAAATTAAATTTTTTTTGCATATCATTAAACAAGTGATCTTATTCAATAATCTGTTTGTTTATTCTGATTTTATAAGCATATTTGACCTGTTAGAATTGATAATCCCGCACTACTTTTAGTAATTTTAATTATCTGTTTTTTGGGTCTTGTTAGAATTTTTGTTGGGTGATTTTTTTTTTTTTATTAATTAGAATAAATAAAATTATAAACATACGAGAGACATTTGATTAAGAAGTTTCAGTAATTTGACTAAAGCTTTCATATCCAACAGTAGAATAATTGTATGAACCACAAAAATGTTGCTATTTAGATAAACATGAATTTAAATGGGAGAAAACTTTGAATTTGTCAAGGACCCTGATATAACTGTGGATGATCTTGGAGGATGTCTAATGACATGGTTCTCTTTGAAATTATTCATACGATCCTGCTGTGTCTTATTGTAATAAATGAGCATGTGACCCACTGTGTTGAGTATTTTTGGACAACAACAGCAGCCAAAATGTATTGTTTACATAAAATCTATATGATCAGAAGCTTATTAGTGAAGTAACTACAGTTGTTGCACGTTTCTTCAGATACTTGCTGGCACATGTATAACCCTGCTGTGGTTTTGGAAGAATTTTACAACTTCTGTTCCTAAAATTGAGTAATCTTGATATTGCTTGAGTGGAATCTGAGGTGCTGAGAACTTTGTATATTCTAAAAAAAAATAAACTTTTGATGCAGGTAAATTGTGTATAAAATGTACTATAAACAATTTTTAAATTGTTAAATTTTTTAAAAACAAAGTTTATATTTTGGGTGGAAAATTTGACATCGAATAATTTGAGTTCAACTACTGAGTCATTTTTTGAGTGTGTTGTGAGGCACAAGTCAAGCTCTGATCTTAAATTAATTTAAAATGTATGAAAATTGAAAAAAAATTACCAGAATCATTCATTAAGCAAAAGCCAACATAAAATAAATAAACTAAAAATCAGATTGTATGAAAATGCTAAAAGAATTGAATCTTTCAGTGTTTGTTATTAACGTGACTTTTTCATGACACTAGTCTAAGAAATAAAATGATATCTTGCTGTTTGGTTGTTCAGTCTGTTAATAGTTCAGTATTATTGCTGATTAATAAAACACACCTTTGACTGAAACTGTTCTCCTTCCTGTGACAGTGCAGGGTAACGACCCTGTGACCCTCACTTCTGACATCCTGACTGACCGTCCACATTACCGGGTTACTGGCTCTCGCTCCAAGGAACGCCACACCGTCCTTCAGCTTGACCCTGAAACACAGAAATGCAACAACCCAGTTAGTAACAGAACCACCGCCTCAGCACAAACATTTATTTTCAGAACGTTAAAAACAAATTACCTTGAAATATTTTTTTTTTCAGCTCATATGGTGTGATTAAAATTAATAAGACATGCTTGAACTGAGTTTGACACTCTTTGAACTTTCATTGCATAATTATTACACATTACTGAAAGGCTGATTTAAGAAAATCATATAACTTTGAAAATGATTTCAGTGACCAGTAACCAGATGCATATACTGTTTTATCTTCTTTCCTATAGTTACTGTTGACCAAGACTATCTCATACAACGATGCCATTTCCCTGCAGGCATTAACCTGCAGAGCTGTAGGCTATTTGTCAAACACAGCATTAAGTGCTTGCTCTTGTGTAAAGGTCTGTGTAGGACTTCTCTGTATAAGAACAAAGCAGGTACGTCTTTAGGGGATTCAGTGAGTCTCTGTTCACGATGTCTGTGCACGATGTCTGTGCACGATGTCCTGCCTCCTGTAAGTTATACCAAAAAGCAACATCTCACTCAAATCCAAGTGTAGGTTTTTAGTGAAGAGGTGAGAAATCTCCTCTTGTGTGTTGCATGTGAAAGGCTACACCCTGACAATGTCACCTCCTCTTGATACTGCCCAGAAATTATATATTTTTTTTAAAAATGGTCTCATTAATAGCTGTAAAAATAAATACATAAATAAAAAAGAAAACTTAGCCGGATCACAACAAATTTGGAGAACCTCCATTGTGACATTGCTCTGCTCTCCCACTGTTTTTTACAGCTACTTTCTGTGTCCTTGAGAGACTTTTTAGCAACACCACAGCACTTTAAAAGTCAGCAGCCAGTTTCCAAGAAAATCCTTTCATTACCACTAGAACTTCTTCCCTTCATCACTTTACAGCAGCGAAATAGCACATCAACTTCAAAATCCTTTGGTACATCTTTGTGGCCTTTCATCACCTTTCCCCTCCATACCTGTCTGACCTAGTCCTGATTGTTACTCTGTCCAACTCCTTCAGATCTACCTCCTCTCCTTCATCTCTCTGTCCCTTCCTTCTGCTTTGCCACCATGGAGAACAGGGTTTTCACTTACTCTGCTCCTTGACTTCAGAGCTCACTACCTCCTGACGTTAAACCAGTCTCAAATCTGTTCCGATTATGGTTAATAATCTCCTTTACCCTTCACACCTAATTTTATTTGTGCTCTTGTTCCTGAATTGTTATGTCTACCACATCAGGATGCAGCTGAGTGTTAGAACAACAAGTCATACTAGCAACATGATACCACATGGTGAGGTTGTACCCTAGACATGAGGCCAGTAGTGGATGATACACATGGGCCCCTGATAATGAATGTGCCTCCACCCCTGCCAACACGTTCCACATGTTCCATCCAGGACCCTGATTCCCTGTCACCAGGATAATAAACCACCATGACCTCACTGCAGAGGTTTTGTGCATGCTCGAAACTATTGTGTGTGTAGCATGCTCTTTCATATGTAGTAGGGAGCCCATTGCATCCTTAATATGTTCCTGAAGATCTCAACAAGTCCCTGCAAAAAAACGCCTGAACTCTGAATATTTGTTTTCATTTTTCATGGTCAATTTGTCCTCTAACATGAAAAGATTCCTCAAACTTTCTCTCATGTGTTTATAGTGATACAGTAAAACATGACATCAGTACAAATGATCAACAATTAGCTGTACAAAATGGGATAAATCAACAGGGGAACATACTAAAATTTAAATTCAACAAAATTCCAAAGTTCCCAGGCAAGTCACTGGCAGAAAGGCAATTTTCTGCCCGCATCTATGTTTTGAAGGATAATTTCTACACCACCTGCCCAGCCTTTTTTCATCCTGCTATCACTTCCATTATTCATGGTCACAGTCTGTGGGTGGATATAGAAGAGCTGAAAAACCACGATCTCCCCCTTTTCAGTATCCTGATGCACTGTGGCTCTCCCCATCTTCTTCTGTCACATGAAATTATCATGAAGTACAAGAGCAGCTTTGGGAACTTTGTTGTTCAACACAAACTGGCTTTGCTTAGATGTAATGCACAAATATGAAAAGAGTTAATAAAGAAGGAAACTGGAAGCAGGAGCAGCTCAAAAAGCAAAGACGAAGGAAGAATTTCACTTCATTTAAAAATTAATGTTGGATAAATCTTTACCTACAGAAAAATAACCAGCAATCGACCTCATTTCAGTGGTGTAGCTTTAGAAGATACCACCTCCAACAAATAAAACCAAAACTGGAGCACTAACATTAGAATAATGATATGACAACAAACAGCAGTGCTTAGGAGGTCATAGTCATCACATCTTCTACATTCACCTTTGATTTGATCATGTATCTGCTGTAATTACTAGCCTTGTGTG
The DNA here is from genome assembly GCA_006937955.1 of Pachypanchax playfairii. NCBI lineage: Eukaryota > Metazoa > Chordata > Actinopteri > Cyprinodontiformes > Aplocheilidae > Pachypanchax > Pachypanchax playfairii. Next base: position 3,909,010 of record SSNP01000014.1, read on the forward strand.
AGTTGTAGCTCTGGATGAGCAAAGATAAAGGCCACTAGTGTGGAAGCTGCAGACAGTAACTGAGGGAAGCAGCTGATTGCTCTCTGCCATCCCTGTTTCCACGTTATCACCATGTTCAAAGCGCAGTGATAACTATAAATTTTCTACCAGGTTTAGAACTAATAAGAGCAGCAACAATCAAAGGAACATCTACAGAATTCAGTAGGAAGAATTTCCAGCTGGTAGGTGCTTCAGGTCCAGCACCAACTTTTCTTTAGTTCTTTTTATTTCTTATTCAATCGCCTCTTTTGTGGGTGGATTGTTCAGTTTTGATTAAAGGTGTATTTTATCAGATTTGTCAGATTTTACATTCACTTGTTTTTTTGCTGTTGATCAGATCAATTTAGCAATTTAAAGGTATTTTTAGCTACAAAGGAATTTTTAATTTTCCTTGAGATTTCTTTTCCTCACCCTTCTTTTCATGTATTCTTTCCTTCCCTCCAGTGTTGCTTCACTCCATTCCTTCACTTCTTTTCTTTATGTTGTTATTTACTTCCTTCTTTCATTTCCTTCCTTATTTTTTCCTTTGTTCTTAATATATTTACTTAGTTGGTGTTTCATAAACAAAGTCAAGCATGTGCAGCTGCCATTGAACAAGAGGTCTAAATGAACAAACAGCATGTTGTAAATGATTTTGGTTTGAGATTTCTGGTGAGAGAGGACAGTTGCTGGAGAAGTGAGGGATGCAATAAAAGAGTGATTTGAGAGGAGGCCTCCTTTCTCATGCAGCGTATGAAGGTGCCTCATTAATTCCACAAAAACCTGCATATGTGGGTATTTACAGATGACAGAAAAAACTGTTTTCCACTGTCCCTGGAAAACCTGATTGATTCTCAAAAATTACACATCAGAACAGCTGCTGACCAAATAACATACCTCCTCCGCTTTGAGCTGCTTTGTGAACAATAAAACCAGATTCCATGTATGAAAATGTATTAAAATGTGTTGAAAAATACTTCAATGGTCACAACTGATGCTGTATTTATTTATTAAAAGGGAAATATAGTATGATTAAGAAACATTACAAATAAAAGCTTGTCCTGGCAAAAAAAAAAAAAAAGTCAAAATTATACTGCAGGTGGGAAAAACCTGATGATCCAGTTTTCTCACTTTTATAAGTGAGGAGTGAGTGAAGTCTTCAAAAGGATCTTCACCAGCAAGATTGTTTTTTTCATTTCTGAGTGCTCCTAATAGAACAAGCAGCCTTCAAATAAAATGAAATGAAATGAAATGAAATGAAATGAAATGAAATAAAATACTGATGGTTTAGAAACTGCTCTTTCTACTACAAACTTCAAACATTTGCATAGAAATGTTGCTTATTCTCTTCCTGCTTACACTTATTCATTTCTTGTCCAAGCCTACAGTTCAGATGGGCACCACAGGTATCTTTAGAGCTTCAGTCCTTTGTCCAAGAGAAAATGCAAAAATTATACTAAAAGTCCACAAAAAATAAGTGACTGGTAGAAAAAAAATTTAAACCTTAAATATTCCCAGAAAGGAATGTGATATAGAATCAGGTCAGTAATTGTTTGGACAATTTACTCAAAGCCTCAAAGTCTAGATTAAAGTTGCTCCTATTGAAAATCCGCTGATTATCCATTGGGAAATGACAAATACTTGCTTATCTGTAACACATTTCCTGATTGTCAAGCATTTACTAAACAAAATCTTAAAATCTACTGGTGTGGGGAAGATGCTAATAAAAAACTACAAACTTTAAAGCTATTCCTTGTTGCAGATCTATTCTGTTAAATCATAATACACCCTTTCTATGCTCATTATAAACCAATTAAGACACATAAAATAATCCCTTTTCTGATGTTTACCTGCTCTTTGTAATATTATTCATCATCCAAATGACTGATGACTAGTTTAGTTTGCAGATTTGTTTCCTAAATGAAAGAGACAAATGACAATTAAATCCTTTCACAATTTGCTGGAGTTGAGATTGTTTTAAAACATTGCTGTAAAGAATCGCCGTGGTTTGAGCAGGGATGAATGTGTGGTCAGAAACAAACCCTGGCTGGTGGATCAGATAAGACATGTTCTATCAGGTTGCATGAAGAAAGACAGACAACTGGAGAAAGATTCAGGTTATTGGGAAGACTTAAGAGGCAAGAAAAAAAAAATAGCCAGTGCTGGCATTTACTGTCTTTTCTGATCTTACATTTTAAAACAATGGAGAGAAATCAATGTCATCCTCAAGAGGCGATTTGCAACGTTATCTCATCCACTAAACGAAGCTGAAATCTCAAAAATAAGGACAAACATGAAAAAAGTGGTCCCTGGTATTGCCTTCAGAATAATAAGTGAGCCTTTCTCTGGTAACAATGGGGACATGTACCTGTGAGAGCCCTGTAACTTCACACACAGACATGCACACACACGTGCACAAACACACAAATACACACCTAAGCCAGTTTCTTTATCTGATATAATGTTAACTTTTTTCTCAGAGAGGTGGCTTGTGGACAAACCAAATTTTTGTGAAAAAAGTGAGCACAATTACTCTGATATTGGTTCTGTCACAAAGAAACTACCTTTGGCTCCTATATACTTATCCAGAGTAGGAAAGGCAAATGGAAAAAGCTTCATCACAGATGGACCACAGCACTTGAAAACAGGCTCAATAACAACTGAAATTCTTCAGATTGCAAAAAAGAACAGAAAAACCCTAAAATCAGAATCCTGCATTAAGATGATTATGTTTTACTCGTCCTTCAGGATTTTTTATTAATATTAAACAGAAGAGCGGGCCTAATTGCTTTGAGCTTACTTTGTCCACCTGTGGTTCCTAATTCTCAAACACCTGCAGTTAAATCCAGGTATGAAATGAACACACAGGATGTTGGGTATTACAAACAATCTGTACGCTCTCTTATCTCCTTCTTCACTCCCCTTGCTCATAAACAAAATCATCTCCATCACCTCCGGGAAGATTAAATTAAATGGTAGTCAGTTGCACATGAACCCTGCTGGGACTTGAACCCGTAAATTAGAGAGGTTAAACAGGGCCGGGGATAAGATGCTCGGAGTAAATTAGCTTGTCGGTGTCATGTTTTTAGGGGCGAGCGGACACAGGCAGATGCGCAGATAAAGAGGAAGTTAATTCAATTAATGAATCTGATGCTGCACTTCCCATTATCAGAGCTAGTTAGAAGTGCTGGTGCATGGCCATGCTGCAAAACAGAGGACAAGATTAACAGCATCAGATAAAGAGACAAAGCTTATCTCCACTTGCATTATGCCGTGCATCTCCTCGTCTCCCTCTTTTGTCTCACTTTCAGCACATCTCCCCTCCCATCACCTCCTGATTGTCAATCTTTTTCCCTGTGAAAAATTCTGCATCAGTAACCAAAAACTTCCCAGTGCCTTATTAATTTATTTACTCATAAAAAGCAATCAGTGATCCCACACACTGCTAGTCATGCTAATTCATTCTATTGAATTTAACTCACTGCAGAGGGTAAACTTTCATCAAGTAATTTAGAGGTCTACTGACTGAAACATCTTAATTAGATAAAGAGTGTGAGGCTGTTTACAGTAAACAGGGTTTTACGGCACTTGTCAAAGCTCACCGATTCTTCTAGATTCCAGAAGAATTTAGTTGTTTTTTTTTTTGACAACGATGGCTGTAAAAGAATATCAGGGATTTTGAATTGAACAGACCAGAGGGAAAATTTAATATAATAACATTTATTATTTTTATTAAAGTGTTACGAAAACGTTTTTTAATGGTCTCTTCATCAGGACAATAAGATGAAAGTCGACACGATGTGAATCTAATGAATCATCTGCATCTGTTTGTTAAAATACAGCTAATACAAATGTGGTTTACTTATCAGATTACTTTTGCCTTTGTAGATGGGGATTATGAGACTGTATAAAGTTGGTAGAACTGTTAAAAAAAATAATATACAGCCTTTTGATTGAACAAGTCAGCCAACTTTAATTGCAGTAATTGGGTAGGACAGAGACTCAACTTCCTTCATTACCTTCACAAGTAAAGCCCCACACAGATGCCGTGTGCTTATCTTCAAATACTCATAAAATCTGCAGCTCAATGAAATAATGCAAAATCTCCTTTTGGCTCATAAAAACACAATGAGCTTAATATTGGCTGCATGTTTGTGTCCTGCAGGCAGCTGCTCCTTGGTAAACCTTTCCAACAATAAACACAGCCAGGGATTAAATATGTTTCACATTAATAATGAGAAAAGGAAGAAGAAGAAATGTTGTTTCATCACTGGAACATGCATGAGATTGAATTCTATAATTCAGCGACCAATATTTTGGAAAATTTAGCATTTTGCTGTCAAAACATGATAGCACACTCTCATGGCTTCCTTGCCTTCATCGTTGAACCCTTACATTTCTCTATGTTCCCTCAACTCTGCATCTTACACCTGTTTGAAAATGAAGCATTTACAAAACACTCACCTTTGAGAAAAGAGCCCATGGTGTAAAAGTGCAGCTTGTTCAAAAAGGAAATTTCAGTGTAAAAACTTTTTTCATATACTTTTATAAGTAAACAAAAAAGAGGTACCAAAATAACACCTTGCAACACATCTTTCAACAAGCTATCATCATCTAACTCTCATCTACACCCTGTCATTTCACCTGGATGCTGCTGGGAAAATGCTGTTGGAAAATCAAACCCTGTGTAAGGCCCATTCGGCCCTTTACTTTAACCTCGTGAAATGTCAATTTCACTTCTCGCCGCCATTGACAGCCTCCTCATCTCCACTGTCTTTTTTCCCCAGATCAATATCTGTATGATCTAAACAAGATGGAGGATAGATGTGTTTTGAAGATTTCAGAGTTGAGGATGGTTAAAAAGGTCTCCATCCGTCCAGGGACAAAAAAGATCAAAGAGTCTACTACAAAGTGCTACTTAAGGATACCTGAAGTGGATTGTATTGAGTTCTGTGAAACTGAGTGAACACTGAGTGTTGCCAAACACAAGGCACTTGTACAATCAGGTGGCTATAAAAAGAACTGTACTTTCCAAGCAATTTACTTTTCATGTGGAAATGAAGGGAACACATACATGTTGATTTTCTCCAGCGAAAAAGCTAAAGTCTGAAAAATACACAAAGTGATGTCTCCTTTATGGTTGTTTCCCACAAATCACGGTTTTTATTCTTTAATTAAAGGAGGAAACAACCTGGTAACTCACACACGGAGCTCGGACCTGAGCTCTGGGAACAAACTTTTGCCTTTAAAAGAAGAAGAAGAAGATGTAATAACTGTCGAGGGAGAGTCGCTGACTTCAAAGGAGGAAGAGGTTAGAAATGTGAGCTGGCCATCGCCTCATGACATGAACAAATCCATGACAGATCAAGAGCAATCATATGGGCAGGAACATTAAGGAGGGAGTTTCAGTCAAATTCAGAGAAGCCCTTGAGCTTTTTGGAGGAAAGGGAACGTTTCATTTGAAGAGCTGGGTGAGGTTTCATACATCTGAAATGCATCCTGGGCCTGGGAATTTTCTCTTTGCCTGTTAACGAATAACAACCGAGCTCCTTCATAAGTCCTAAAAGCCTTTGATCCAAAATTCCAAGTCTTTTTAATGAGCAAAGCAAAATCTACAGATGTAATAAACAGCTTTAATAATCCACAGAATATATATATGTGTATGTATATGTGTATGTAATTTTAAGGAATTGAGAAGAGGGAAAATGCTGTAAATATAACATGATGTTACTATGAGAAAAAAAGGATTAATAAAAGGTTCATACACTATGTTGTTTTGCACAAACTCAACACATGTAGAAATTATTATACTAGTGATGGGTAACAGATTTCTTGAGTCTGACCCAAACTGCCATTTTATAATTTTAAAATTACATTTTATATTATCTAGAATAATAATAAAAAAGTGCTTGAGGTTGTATGTACTGGCTAAAATTCCATAATGCTTTGGTGCGTGTGCATGTGTGTGCGTGCATGTGTAGTGATTGTACATAAAAGCAGGCCAAGGGAATGATGACACCGAGGGGCGTGACAGTGAAACACCAAATGTGGCATGAAACAAGTCACCTCCAGTGCATCACTCTCATCACAATTTTCCAAATGTAGAATTCAAGATCATTGTAAGTCTGCTGCCCTTACGTGTTGAATATTTCAGCCCTCAACCGGGTCACTGGATTTTATAGAGCAAGCACGGGATTTTAGATGAATACTCATTTGGAATCTGTGTCACGACAGTTTTCCTTTTTATGTTACATGTTTTGCAGGAACTTATGCCAAACAGAGCAGTAAAAACTTCCAATTTTCCATTTGCTTTAATGCTGGATTTCAGGAATGAACTTATACCGCTGCTGTGCTGTAGATTATAGTTGAAGGAATGAGGTCACGTTGTATCAGACAGAAGCATGATCCCTATGGCTGCTATGTGAAAGGAAGCCTAGCCAGTTAAATACGGGACACAAACACACACAGTCGGTGCCTCCAGTAAAACCTACTTGACACACGGTTGCATCCAGGGGATAAAAATTAGACTTTGCATTTGCTCTGTGGACTCAGATGGATGATCCAGGACTGATCCAATATTTGGACGGATGCAGAGGAAGCCAAATAGTATAATCTGAGGAAATAGAGGGGCAGATTATTGCAAGTTGGTAAACCTGATGTAGAAAGGGTTACACAGATTAACTGGGATGCTGTTGTTGGTGCAGGAATTTGTCACGATTTCTACAGCTACTGTATTGCGCCAAATCTAAAATTTGCATCAAAAGGCTCCACCATCTGTAGATGATCCTTAGACTTGTGGTTCAAACAAGGAAAAATGCTTCTAATAAATGAGAGAAAATTCACTGGCTGAACACCGGGATGTATGTTTGTGAGGTAGCGGTGCTTTGGGAGAATCACTGCTGAGGGGCACACACCTGTGACTCCTTGGCAGCGTGTATTAGAGGGATGTTAAATGTCTGGGACTTTCACTGGCTTAAGTGCATACAGTATGATCCTTTACTATAATGTGGCTAACATGAAAAATCCAAAGGAAGAAGAATCTCCAGCTTAGGCTGCTCTGCTCATTTACTCAGTTGTTTTAGATGTAACAGGTTTCACACATTTCATCTCTAAAGTTGTTTTTTATGTGTCAGACACTCTACAGGAGACTCTGCCAAGGGTCAAATCGCTGCTCTGACACAAGAGACTGAGAAGATGGAGAAAATGTTGTTCAGTTCCTCATCTGAAGAATCAACACCCCCAGCAGATCCATCAGAAACCTGGTCTGGATGGAAGCAGCTGGTCCAAACACAAACAAGGGATACTTGACACGTCTGCAACAACATTCTGGAGGAAAACAGCTAACGTGGATCATGGAGTACTAAGACTGCTGCGGTTGTGCAAATGCAAACGTATTTTGAAGAGCCAATAATTTCTCTTGACAGTCCATCTCTATACTGGTTATGTAACCATGGCTGCTTTCCTGTCCTTGCTGCTATTGCTGTGAAATTCCTGTGTCCCTTCAACTAGTGTTGAAAGCAAAAGACTGCATCAAACATTGCTCATAAAAAAGCTACCCAAATGCTAGTTTTTATTAAAATAAACCACTAATATTTAAGTAACATTTATGAAAAATAAATAAATCTGGTGGTTTTAACCTATTTTCTTTTGTCTCTGATGTTTTTGAGTATCATGTTTTTTTCACTTAATGTTGCAGCAATCTTTACTTTATCAGACACAAGATGCTGCCGTGCAAACTGTCATTTTTAGCCAGTTTAACCAAGTTAAATATGTGTAAATATTTATTTCTCCATGTCTTCATCTCTGGGCTTTGTTTTATTAACAAAGTTGGGTTTCAAAACTCAGTCGTATTAATAATACTGCATTGCTGCAGGTATTCGTGTATTTATTCTCACAAGATTTAAAAAGTAGTTACATAAAAAAAAAAAAACATTTAATTTCCATTTTGAAGCTCTAAATATGTTTTTTTAAGTTTATATTACCCTGATTTTTCCCATTTTGAATAAAGTATATGTGTATTAAAACGTTATTCGTTAATATCAGTGGATATTAATATTCAGATATCCAAATCAGATTGGAACCCAAAAGCTATACATAGACTTTTTTTTTTAAATCATAAGTTTTATTTAAAACTGTTTTCCAGATAATGCCTGCTACTGTCAAAAACACCTTTTGAACATCAAGCATAAAGATCCTAATTGATGAATATATGCAAATTACATCATCTGCAACCATTAGTTAGACAATTAATCTCTGACAATCATTAAAACAATTTAATCACTATCTTTACAACTGGATGAGTATTCATTATACCCTCTAATTAGATCAGAAATCACATGAGCACATTGTTATGCAGGATTTGACACCTCAAAACAAAAACAAAAGCCAACTAAAGCTGAAAAAAATCACATCAATGAGGCATAAATGACACTGGAAGCTAATGAGGTTGAGAAAAAGACTAAATATCTGTTTGCTCCCAGTTTACAATAATTAATTTGTTCACCGAAAACTGGAGCTGCAGACGTGTGGTCAGGTGATCAGGGTCAGAAAATCCGATCCAGTTTTTCTAAGATTGAAAACAATCAGTACATGTGATTTAATTGATTCCATGTTAGAGGATGGAGTGGGGGTGAGAGACTGAGTGTCCTGTGCTGTTGTATTTTGTCAGCATTGTGACATCCGTGTGGAATTCTGGGAGGGCAGAACAGTGAATGCTGGAGTGGCAAGGTGACAAGCAAGATGACAACAATTTCACAAACCCAACAATGTCCAACTAACAGCTATCATTATGGTGACATGGAATATTTGGTAAATGTCAGAAAACTGGCTCTGGCAGAGAAAATAAAATTTCACCCTGATTTCAAGTTGCTTCTTCCTGCATTGACAAAAAAAGGTATCTGTCATCAGCAAACCGCATAAGTTACAGTGCAGATTATTCAATGAACCTCAAATTGTTCAAGTTCTGATCTGTGAAAGCTGTCAGCTCAACAACGACAGTGGCTCAATTTGAACTTGATTATTTGCATCAAAAGGCTCAGTTGAAAAGCAACTTTCAGCTCGCAGTAACTCTCAGTTACTACAGTCATCTGGCAATGTTTGATTTCTGGGAATCGGTGTGTTTGTTTGTATAAAAGACGTGGTGAAAGAGAGTTAAAGCCATGATGAAATAAAAGATGTAGAGATGTGATGAGAGGTGATGGAGCCGCTCATTCTGATGAACACACAGAAAAGAGACTCACATTCTGCTGCGTGTTACTTGTAAAGCAAAAATGATTGTTTTATTTCACTATTTTGGTCGTTTTTGAGGAATTTACTACCACTCTTCTTATGAGTAAACTATCTAAACCATGTGGGGATTTATAAATAAAAACATGTTTCTCAGAGTGTGTTGCAAAATGGTTCTGTAACATCACAAAAACCCACATTCTCATATCTTTTCATAAGGGATGATGTCTTTACATCGTCTTCCCACTTCCTCTGACTTACTTCTAAGTTTCCTCTCTTCTGATCAAAAATCAGAGTCTGAATAGTTTTATAAAGAAAAACATATTTTTCTCATCGCTATGTGAGTGCGTACATTTTTTTTTCCTGAGGTGTACAGGAAAACCAGGCTGCACATTTTCATCAAAGCAGGTTTTATGTACTGCATGTAGCTTAGAAGAAAGATCAAAGTTAGTTCATGTGCATAAAAATAAAATAGGAAAGAGAACGTAATCTAACATAATGGGGATATTTGTTGTCCTCGTTTGGCGCCTCTTATTCAATCATTACTTACAAAACGGTGGAAGCCATGAAAAGTTGAACACAGTCAAGTGATGACAGTGAGTTTGTGAAAACAGATTCCTGGAAGCTGAACTAAACCAATTATCCCTTTCATTCATTTGTGCATCCATTTGATCATCTGTGTATTTGTCTGTCCATCTATACGTTCATTCCACGTTTATATAAGTTCAGGTTACTGGGTTTACCCGCAACATTTTTCTCTTCCTCTCTAAAGAACACGAGTCATTCACTGGGCAGATAACTTTCCCTCTAGAAACTTCTGGGTCTACTCAGGGACCGCTTTCTATGGACATGCCAAAAAACCTGCAAAGGATGCATTCTACCAATCAGAAATTGAGAAGTCATTTGAAGAACATTGTCTCCAGATGCTCCATGTACAAATATGATCTGAGTCAGCCTACAGAGAAACTACAGTTTATTTATTCTGACGCAGGGATCCTCACCAAACACGACAACAACATCAATCAACTTCAAAATCAAGTTTGAGTCCCATAACTTTCGAATATAACCATTTTGCAACAGCTTAAACTTCAGAGTGGGTCGGGCTCCTATTTGGATGAAGTTCAATGTACAGCATTGAAATAAAACTAATCAGTAACTTCTGGATTCTTGTGAACTCCTCGTGGCAACACTGTTTGCATCTTGTAGAAAGATTTAGACCCTAAAGTAAGAATGATTTAGACAAAAACAATTATGTTGACAAATGCTTCTCACATGTCAAACAGCAATAAGTGAACACTGTCTTTTTTGTAAATAACCAGAAAAGACAACGTTGTCTCTGCAGAATATTCTCAGAGGACTCACCTCATGTTAAAATGAAGTTCAAACAGTGTACATTAGTTAAAAGAAGACCTGTGGATGGAAAATCAGGCTTTTGAGATAGAAATGTAAACAAGGTGACTGAAGTCCTCACTGTCACTGGGTTTGATTCTGAACCAGGTGTTTTGCTGAATGCCCCCCCATCTCGATCTGCCACCTTACCCATCACTGCATCTGATACAAATAACAAAAACAAACTAAAATACTTGTGTTCAGTTGATTTTATAGTTAAATTCGCATTTCATTGGACAAATATTTGCTCTCATTGTAAGTGGCACGACTTCCTCACTGCAATGCTCTTGTCAGTGTGTGTACAAGCACTGCAGGTTTACTGGAACGGTGTTGTGTAAATAAACAAACCTCTTTCCCTGGCAATTTCTGTGAGTTTATGACCTGCAGTGTTTTTCAATAGAGACGAGAGTCACATAAAATAATATCTAAACTGATTATGTTTCCACTGCTCTATGTGATTTCCTCTGTTTATTTTTCATTCGCTTGTTTTCTTTAAACTTTTATTCAGTTGAAATGGAGTCTTTCTCAGCTGTCAACAGGTGAGAGGGACTTCCTGCACAGGTCGCCATGTCAGGCCCAAAACAATAGATACTTACAGTTAAACCAGTTCACATTGTAGGAAATTCTTCATTTTCTTAGTTTTTGTCTCTGTGTGTTTACTTAAACATGAAAAGACGTGAGATTTTTACAAAAAAATACCAAAATTACCAACTGAAACAACAAAAAGAGCGATTAGAGACTCCCTTTTGTCTTTGGTGTCTGACAGCACTGTAACTGACCAGCTGCTCTCTCTCTCTCTCTCTCCTGTAGAGATTATCAGTGAGCACAAAGCTTTGAGCATCACTTCCACTTCACACGGCCTCCAATACCTCAACTGCTGGTGGTTGTTTACACTGATCCCTCAGTAGAAAACTCCCCTGGGCTGCCCTTTCTGTTTGTCTCTGTGTGTTTGTGAACAAACCCCCTTTAGACTCGACACAGTCCTTCTGAACAGTCTAACTGGGGTGACTTTGGTTCTGTTTGTCCAGATCACAGCTATTACTCGCCAAGGGCTCCAACAGTAAAGGAATGAAGAAGAACCTCTGATTGCTCAGATCAGAGGAAAACATTAAAGAACATTCCCAACATATTCCATATTGAAAATCTGTGAATATTGCTGGTGATATAAAATACAATTGAATAGAAAAGGGCAACGTTGTTTTATCTCCATAAATTTAGCTAAAGTGACATGGAAGCTCAAATGATCTCAACTCTAAATGTAAATCAGCTAAAGGGAGCACTTCACCAGAATTACTGAATCACAAAAGGACACTCAGCATATTATCTTTATTTTTTCAGGGAACTATTTTCACTTTTAAACACAGACGCACGCTCTTGAGTTTGTTAAGTAGATCTCAGCAGTACTTGGCTTAACACACGCCAGGCAGTCAAAACGTGGCAGTAAAAATGGAAAACATTTTTTTTTCCCCGCTTTTTTTCTGAAAGATGTTCCGTGCTTGAAAAAGTCTGTCACTGAGCAAAATAAAGTAATATAGGCAGCGTGGCGGCATCTCAGCTGGCCAATCTGTCAGTTAGTGCTTTAGTTCTTTTTGCTTCCTGTTGCTCGTCACTCCACATCTCTTTCAAGCCCTTGACACTAAACAGCAGGAAGGAAGTTGTTAAGACGAGGCTGTGATGTTTTTCTTTGACACATTAATTAGCAAGAGGCTCATATTAGCAGGTTGAGATAAACCATCAAAAATATGTTTTGTCACAAGTTTTACTCTTGTTTTTAGAGTTTTATGTCAAACTGTGTATAGTTGGATGTGAGTGTTTACATAGCTCACTTTACATACTGATGTTATTTTCCATTAATAACAGCAGGGATTAGGCCATAAAATAATTTATATCTAACATAATCCCCCTAAACACCATACTTATGACCATCAGCGCAAATTAAAACAAGCTGTAGTGCAATCCTTTAAACGCACGTATTTTGCATCCCCAGTGACGATGTTTCAAAGTGAGCTGAACAAATAATTAAGGCAGTATAGACGCTGAAATACAACACTGTATGAGAAGAGTTTGTAAATGCACCGGAGGACGTCTCATGATTCTAAAGAATTTATAAGCAGTCACTTAAGCGGGAGAGAAAAAAATAAAAACATCTGGAAAAAAAACTGTTTTTGTGTCAGTTTAAATGTTAAATGAAAAGCATGACAAAAAAAATCAAAGTGACTTTTTTGGCCACACAACTCATGTGATCCAGTAAAATCTCTTTCATTCACCGTAGCTGTGGGACAAGATTCTGTCTACTGGCGTGGGAACAACCTGAAATGATTATAGAGTCATCTAAATCTTCACACTTCTTAGTAATTCCAGGGAAACAGCTGGAAAATAAAAGAATACGCATCTGCAGCATAGATGTGCTTCAGGATTTGGAAATCAAATGTGCAGCAAATATAGCACTAGAGGTTAAACGACAGATGCAAAAACAGTCATTTTCCTTTAGAATGAACAAAAATACAAAGACCTACAACATTATGTTTTATACAGGACACATGCAAAGACTCTTTATAAAGTCCCCCATGTCAGACACAGAAACAACATTATTTATATTTTGTGTTCTTTTTACGTTACTATTTTTAATATCAATCCTTAAAGAAAAACAAAAAAACACCTGGGATAATAGTCGTACCAATTCAGAAATGACGTTTATATAACATGAAATATACTTTGTAGTTAAAACAACATTATTTCATCTATTTTACTGAGCTATGTAGAATCTGTCAGTCGCTCTGAGAAAAAGAAAGTTTCACAAACTTTCCAAAGCCAAATTAGTGTCTTTAAATACAGCAAATTCTAAAAAAGAAAAAAAAAAAGCATCAAGCATCAACATCTCAGGGTCAGTAATCCATAATTAAAGTCAGAACATGAATATAAAAAAATCTGAAGCTTTGCAAAGTGAATTTGTTTGCAGGCTTATTATCTGTTTGTGAAATGATAAATTACACTTCTGGTCCTTTGAAGTAAATCCTGTATTTAATCCACCTACAGAATAATTTCCTCATACAATTATAATAAAATTAATGACAGGGCAGCATAACATTAAATCAGAAAGAACAGATTTTAAAGAAGAAAAAAAAATGTGTTGAGTTGGTAATAAAGTTTAACATGAGCAGAAATAACTCATCTTCTGTTTATGAGCTGAGGACAATTACTGAATTCTGACCTCATAAAACAAAACACAATTTGTACTAATTTGTCAAAGCAAACACTGGAGCAGTGATTTAGTTAAATAAGTAAATAAAGTTTTCTTCTAGATAATTTTTGCTATATATATTTATGTAATATTCGGCCTTTATATTTTCTGCCACTGATTTCTTTTCGCCTCACTGATGTGATTAATTTGCAAAGATCTGAAGTCTGACAGTTTAGTCAGATTTCACTGTGGCGCTGGCAGCTCCCATTGTGAACAAATAGCACAATGAAGTAATGTATTTATCAACAAGGCCGTTTTTGTTTGCAGAAACCCAAAAGGAATACAACATGTTTTTTTGTTTTTTTTTTAATGCAGCTGACAGGATATAATTTTAAATGACTGACTGAAAAGTTACAAAAACACAAAATCCTCTTTTTTCATGGAGTTGCAGGTCTTTAAAATAAAACATAGTAAACTGTAAATCAAATTATATCTGTTGTTTTTAAATATGTCTTAATTGTTGCCTCGCCAGGATTACAGAGGAAATCTTTGCATTAAAGTTAATTAATACTTAAGTGGTCTACAATTCTCATTGGAACAAAATGGAAAAAATAAGCTGTTTCTATTTGATCTGTAAGTTTAATATGAACTGAACAAAATGATGAGACTAAAGTTCTTTTTTGCGGGGACAAGAGAACGTTAACATTTCTCATATTTTCAAATTACAGCAAAGGAATTCTTGTCGAAATGTTCCAGATTTTTGACATTTTACATCAAAAACTGAAGAAGTCAACTGTGGCACACTGTAGTTCACCCTGTCAGCGTATGAATATCACCACTTCTCTTTTCAGACATTTCCAGAATTTAATCTTGTGAGGTTTAATCTCATGTTGCCAATTGCCATTTAGATGTTATTTATAACTTTCTTCCAGGAGAATAATTCATGTTTGGTTTGTTAAGTTTTCAGCACGCACACAGTGCTAACCAGTTCATTTTTAAAGCTGTCACTTTTTCTCCTCCTCTCCTTTTATCACTACACCCAGAAGAACTGACTGACTAAAAAGACTAATACAAATCACATGAATCTGTATGCACTTTCAAACATACCACGGACATCTGTAGACACTGAACCACACACAGAGGTAAACCCACAGAGCAGCTCAAGGCTTATCCGCACAGTGTTGGTAGCCCGGTAGGATGATAGAGGCTCAAACTAAAGTACCAGATTATATGTTTAGATCAATAGCCACCACCCAAATAGCTACACTGACCAACCCTACATAAGTCCAAGCCCAGAACTGCTCAAGACAACATGTGGAATATTCTTTGAGTCTAATGATTCACCTGAATCTAACAATTTAAGAATTTTTTTTTTTTCGAACTGGGCCAAAAAAGTGACATTGTTTTCATAAAACAAGTCAAATCTCATGATTTAATTAAGCTAAACCTTCACATCACTATCCATTTTGCAGCAAATAGTTGTTTACATCAATTTTGATGGTTATTTGCAAGTACAAATAAAATGATCGACCACTTCCTGTGTAGCCTGAGGCGATTCAAGCATGTATTTTAAACTGGAATAATTAGTAAAGTAAATTTGACTCCAGTCTCAATTTCCATAAATGTTTGTGTGAACAGAATTTCATCAGCCTTTGACAGTTTTAAGGTTTATAAAATAGCATTGACTTAAACATCAGTGGGAACTGAGACTGGAGTTGTTTTAGAATAGTGGTAATTGTCAGGTCTTGGGTTTTGTTTTGTTTCTTTATTATTTCTTGTAGATCTTTTCTCCAGAGTTATCTGTGATTTTGTGTTTGGTCGTTTCTTAGCTCCTCATGTCCCCATGTCAGTCAGATGTTTTGTCATTCCCTGTCATTAAGTTCAGCTTTTATTTTGTCCCAGTCCTGTTTTGCTTTTATTTTTGTACCGTTTGTACTTCCTGTTTTTCCCAAAGTGTAGGTCCCTTGATTGTGTCATGTCATTTCCTTTATTCATCCCTTCCACTCTCCAGGTGTGACTCGTTGTCATGATTAGTTTAGTTGTGTTCATTTAGTATTTAAGTAGCATGTTGGTGTTTATTTCTTTATGAGTTTGTTTTGGTTTTTCTGTCAGGATTGCTGTGGATTGTTTGTTTGCCTCTGGTTCCTCTGGCTCCTCCCATCGCCCTCCTCGTTCCTGTAAGTTTGTTTTTGCTGCCCTGTCAGCTGTTTATTTTGTATTAAAATTTTTACATTTCTACTATATTGGTTGCTGTGTTGCTCTTCTGCACTTGGGTCCAGCATTACAACCACTAAACCTAACAGTAATCTACAGTACTTTAGACTTTTCCTGACTAGCTGTTAGCTCATCAGACCAGTCAATACACTGCAGCTGTTCAAAGAGCTGTTAATGACAGGTAAGAAATTGATAGTCAAGGACTTTTTCAGATTTTAAAATATCTAAATTATTCCTTCATAGGACAGTGAGATGTTTGATTGAATCATGTAGATGATATTGGACCGGTATCTGAACAGAACTGGAGGTCAAATAGAAACCTCAGACTCTTTGTTGCGGTGGAGTTTCGCTACTGACAGGAAGTAATGTAGTTGATACATTTGTTTAGGTTGTGTGTCATGACCATATCTATGTGTTGTTACATTTTCCCAAAAGCAAAACCCAAGTGTGACTCAGGCTTGTTGTCGTATAATCGGAAAACTAACAATACAGCCCACAACCACACCCAAACTCCAAAACAAAAGTGTACAAATGGGTTCTAAAAGGTAGTAATGAGAAACAAATCCACACTACTACCCACTGATTCTATCAAAGGATAGACGGAATAATATTAATGTGAAGGAAAACAATAAACCAAATATGAGGAATGAGGCGAGATATGAGGAAAACACAGGTGTATCATTTGTGCAAACTGTAAATGGACCAAGTCTTAAACTCACAGAAAGCCAACAATAAATTGACAATCTGATCTCCAAAGTCTCAAAACACTACTGACATGTGGTTTGCAAACTTCCCAAAAAGCCATCTGAGAAAGATTCTGCTCTGCCTTATAAAGCCCTCCCACTGATTCCAACAGCAGGTGTGCTCCTCCTCCCAGGTGAAACCCATGAGTCCCAATCAACTGCAGGAACCATGGTAACCAAAACCAAAAAAAAACAACAATAGACAAAGAATCCCTCCAATTTCAACAAATCAATTAGTTTGCATCTAAAAATCCATAACATTTTGGCTTTTTGGGAAGTTTGCAAAGCCAAAAGGAGCAGCATTATTTCTTACTCAACACTCTTAATGTCATAGTCGATCGTTGTAATGTGGGAGATAATTGCTGTAATTACAATCAACTCTTAGATCAGTGACAGCTGAAGCTCATCCAAGTTCTGTTGGGATAATCAGTGAAGTTACATTATTTTTTAGATCTCTCAAAGAACCTCTACTGGCTTCGGAAGAAGAATCTGGCTAGGTCGGTGTTTAACCCCACACCTCTTGTTTTTTGGCACTTTCTTCATGAATATTATCTTGGTAAAATAAATTTTATTCAGCACAAGATCATTAAAATGTTTTCACTCAGTAGTACTGTACAGATTTCTACATTCTTGCTTCACATGGTTTCTGAATAATGTGGCAGTCCCTGTCAAAAATACATGCAGACATGATTCCTGCATTTTATATTTTTGGCCTTAAAGACAAAGTGCCAAGCAATTTCACCAAACACTTATCTTTGAACTGGAGAAGAAAGATTTATTTGTTAGTCTCAGTTCTGGATTATTGAATTGATCAAAAGTCTACTGAACAGTGGAAAAACCAATAAAGGCTATCATCTCTGTAGACACAGGCTCCAGACAGAGGTTGAAAAAAGACAGAGACTGAAAGCGGATGGACCTGATCATCCTACAATGTCAAAACAGCCTTTTGTTTGCAGGATGAACGTACACAGCTGCTGCATAAAAATGAACTAAAGAAAATTATAATATAAATGATAGTAATAAGAATAGAAAGGCTGGTGAAATTCAATGCACACTCAATTACAATGCAAATTTTACTAACATGACATGAAAGCTAATGAAAATATGGTGTTTTGTTTAACTTGATCTCCTATTTTAACTTTCACATCATCATATCAGGCCTAAACTACTCCGAGAGTTCCCCTGTGGAACAGTTCTGATGTAACCTTTTAAATATTTACCTCATTTTTTATTTAAAAATATTATAGAATATGATATTTGACAGTTATGTGTAATGTCAAACCCTTTTAATAATGTGTGCATGTGCATTCTGTGAGAAGCACGTTTGAGTTTTGTTTACTTCATAGTAGTATAACCTAAAGATTACATACATTTAGGACTGATATTTAAATGCATCTGTCTGTCTGTGCCTTCCTCAGTGGGTGTGAATATGATTGTTTTTGTAATAATCGTTTATTTTTGTCATCATATGCCATTTAATGAGTGTTATATGGACAAAGTCTTACACATAGCAGCTGTTCTAAAGAAGTAAATCTGTCATAAAGGTATATTCTGACATATTAGTAAAACAACATCAGCTGGAATCACTTATAATGCAGTCTGACATCCGTTACTTAAAATGTGTGACTCATATATTTTTCCAGCACGAAGCTCAGTGGTGAACACAAATGTGTGTAGAAAATAATATTACTTATGCTCAAAACACTATTTGTTTAAACATTTTGAGTAATTGTATGTTTCAACCCCACGGTTTAGTTGAAATATTTGGCTTCTGTGGAGACGATATTAGCAGTCAGTAGGTAGGTGGCTGAAGAAACTCAGTTGTGACAGACATGAAACAATCCCTAAAGACTTAAGTTGTTATTATTTTTTCTTATTTGATATGTGTGGACACAGCACTGGTTCATTCCTTGGGTTATGGTGCAGTTTATGTACTGAATAATTTATAGGTTAAACAGTGGAACAAAAAAGACATGCATTCCAGGTGAAAATGTGTAGAAAGGCAGCCAAAGTCTTTCGAAAATGTTCAAAGACATTCAGAAAGCATGAGCTTTGCTTAAGACCACTTTTAAATATTAAAAAAAAAGTTTGGTTCATTGGAAGCTCGCAGTAAATGTGATAGAAGGGACGATTCTCTCCGGAGGACCAAACACCAGGTATTTCATTCTCTCTGTCCTCCTTAAAAGCCTGGAAGACTTCCACAAATTCAAAGAGAAGCCCTGAGATGACCTTTGACTTAGTTGACACTATTGCAGAAATAGACTCTGAATAGTAAGGACACATTCCCATAATTCTCTGCCAAAACAGATGGATCAAAAGGATCCCTTGGGAAGACAGTCCATCTTAAAGTCAGATGGATAGAAACAAAAGAAAAAGAAGAATATCAACTCAGGACAGGACTGTAGCTATCTAATACATTATTATAGATTAAACACAAATTAAAGAGGAGGAGAATGATAGAACATCATTATGGTTGAAATATAAGTCTTAACATTTCTTGTTCAGGGCTACTGGTGATTGCTTTGTGATGGCATGAACCAGTGGAGAGTTGGATTTACATAGTGAACAGTCCTTCTCTAAGTCTTAAATCACTAATTACTCTTTAATGAGTAGATTAGAAGAGTCACTGCTGTCTGTGTAAACAGTGAACAGGTCAAAAGAGCAAAAATAAAAAGAGCTGTGAACCACTTCAAATTAGAAGTCAGTTATTTCTCAAATTGGCAGTAATTTTCTGTTGATGTTTCAGGACAAACCTCCTGCAAGAGTGTGAGACCGAAGGGAAGAGCGCACATACACATGTACGCACACGGAAAAAAACAGGTTAAAAAAACACAAAACAAGACGAGACAGCAAGACAGTGAAGCAGATTCAACATAAGAAAAAGTCCAGATAAGCACAGAAATGAAAATGGAAAGGAGACATGCCTATCTCGAGTGACCTTTGCCAAAGAACTGGATCACAGACGAGAGCAGAAAGATAAGGCTAATACACTGAGGAAAACATCTTTATTTTAACCTTTTCTCCTGCTGATATTTCAACCAACAATGGCCAAACACAAACAGCCAAAGTACAAGACCTGTAAACCCTGTTTAGGGCCAGAATGAGCTGCATCATGTCAGCATGATATCTAAATATTACCAAACTTGCCACGGCTGCATCTGTATCTCCATTTATATGCCAAGCAATTTCCTGTCTTTTTTACCTGCTAAATCTGCAAACAACAAATCAGCTCATGATTATTTTGGGTTGCCACAGCATGAAGAACCTCATACTTATACTTTCACACTCTCACGTATTAGAAATTCATTTGCATTCATCAGAAGCTCTGCCCCTGAGGGGCCCTGCTGAAATATGTTGGATTGTTTAGTCAAAATTACAATACAGCTAGGGCAATTTATCTTTTGAAAAGCCTGTTAATTTGTTCAGGTGGAAATAGTGTTTTCATTTGCATGCTGAATGAAGAGCAACTGGAGAATCTTTTACCAACCTGTTGCACCACTTTCTCTTTAAATAATGAGGCAGGGAATTACCGATTCCACTGGGAGCCTTTAAACGTGACAAACACACCGTGACTTCTCAGCAGGCACGGGGCAGCTCTGCATATTCATACGTGTGTGGGTATTAATGTACACATGCATACTCTACACATGTATCTGCTAGCAATAATGTAGATGTGAAGATTCATTGCTATTTGTTTTCCCAAACATCGTAACTAAAAGCCTGTAATTACACTAATAATAATTAAATCCAATTAGTTGAAATCAGATCAAATGTGGCCGATTACACAATAAGGTAGAAAGGAAAAAGATCGATGCAGTAGCCCTGTGATTACTCTGCTGTTATACTGTGAAGTGAAGATGAGGAACAGGAAAAACACCTGATATGAAGGAAAATACATCAGGTTGGAAATGTTCTATGTGAAAGGTCCCATACTGTGCGAAAGTCTTCAACCATCCCTCATTTCTTTTTTCTTTTCTTTCAGAGCTGTCAGACTTGAAGCCTTTCTGAACACCTTTCAACATATAGATGTTAGCTGCTTTTCACTCACTTTCTTTCTGTACAGTTCTTTAAACCTGATCATTTAAAGAAGGTTGTTTTTGTTTGTTAAGCTTATTTGACCTTGACTTATAATTTGTTAAAGCATAAAAGGCTCCTTAACTCAAGGGATAAACCAGTATTATATCTACACAACTATCTAAACATAATTTTTATCAGTGTGCAGATCTCCCTTCCTTTTTTGTTAAATCTATAAAAGCACCCCAGATAACACAATTTGACTAAGAGAATAATAAGTTGATTTCCAAAGTGTAATTAGCCAAAATCACGATGAATCCCCTGGAAGAAGATCCATCTCGCAGGTTTTTAGGTCTTTGGTGGATTTTTAGTTCCTGTTTCTCAGATTAATGACCTTCAGATACTTTTCATCTGCTAAAAATATATGTTCATGGTCCTGATACTTAATTTTCTTTCACCTTTTTTCACTTTTTTGTGAATGTACACACAGCAGAATATCAGAAAATCAACAATAAATATGTTGTTACATGAAGTGGACATGATGAAAGAATATTTTCATTAAAAAAAAAAATAAAATCAGTATTTCCATACTGTCTTTATGTTATGAAACTGGAAACACTAGCCTGGAATAACCCAATTAATCAGAAAAATATATAAAAATTTTCCTGGTTGCGCCTATTTACTCTTCCATTCCCTCATCAGTAAACTGAACTCTGATCTAAAACAGTCAAGGAGATGAATTCAGGATTAAACTTTCAGGTCAGTGCTCAAGAAAAAAAAGGAAGATAACAGATTATTGCAAATGGTCATCTTGATTTTGAATTAATCTATGCAGCTTTTGCATAATGCTTTCAGATTCACAAGTAAGCAGTCCAGCAACTGTACACAAATACATTGCTCTAAATTCTGAAAGCAATCCTCTAGTTTTGAATAAAAACTGTACTGACACCATCTGACAGCAGCACAGGTACAGATAAAAACTACACAGAGAGATCCTTATACTTTTTGTCACAAGTTAAAGTAGTACATGAGAGGTGGAAATGGCTAAGTTAGGGGGTAAAGATGATGAGGAGGGAAGGGAGTAATCCATAAATAGTTAATGATGCCTTTGCAGCTAAGGGAAGCACACCAAAGCTACTTAAAGTAAGCTGTCCACAAACACACCCACACTACAGCAAAGACAAACATTGGCTGACAGTGTGCAAACACATGCAGTGAGAGGGAGAAGCAGAGCATCACTGTTCAACAACGCTGAATCTGAAAAACACAAACACACTCCAGCAACCCACCTCCAGTGATAACAGCACTTCATTTCACACCATCGGAATGTCATGTGCTTAAAAGATGTATGACCGGGAGTTTTACGATCAGGAAACCCAGAAGCTGAAGCTATAACAAAGTTAGATCATAGCTTTTGTCCTATAAGATAAAAGCAACTCAACAAAGCTGATGGGGAGATTAATGATCAGCATCAGATATTCACTTTCAGAGTTTGGTGAAAAGATAAAATGAAATAAATGGCAGCCAAGTAGACTAAAGTAGCCTGGATTTTTAAACACTTTGATGGCTTAATCTTTTGGCTGCTAATGAGACCTTTTGGTTGAAGTTTTTGCTCTTCCATCGGGAAAACCTCTGAAACAAATGGGCTGCAACACTGGTGCAAAAAGGCCCTAAAAAATAAAAACTTCCGCCTTTAAAGTTTCCATTCACACATGCTCATAAATGTGACGAACACACACTGGGAGCGCTAATACTTCATGGGAGTTCATCATCACTGGAGTGAGACAAAAACCAATGAGGCTTTTTGGCAGATTTCCTGCTCGCCCAGGGTTGACAAATTGCCAAAGCCCTCTGTCACAGCTTCACTTTGAGGCTGCTAACTGATTCATCTGCAGTGATTTAGATCTCAGGCATAAAAACAGCTGAGTAGAAATGCATGTTGCACACACCTTAATTTGCATCACACAACATGGAGCAATTACAGTCACTTTAAATAGTAATCTGTAGTTGAGAAAGCTCAATGAGTCAATATTGTTGCTGCTCTGTGGAATCACCTCAGATTAAAAAAAGAATAGAAAAAAAATGACAAACCTGTAATTTTAGAGTGAGAACCTGTAATGATCTAAATAAGCAGAGCAAAAGTGTAATTAATGCTATTCAAGCAAAACAAGGTAAACAGGCAAAACGTGGTTTGGATGATGTTGAACTTTATTCATTCTCTAATATTCTGAAGGTTTTACTGAAAGAAAATATTTTAAAAATATGGTATTAAACATCAGGAGGTGTGAAAGATACTGTCTGAGAAAGAGTGGTGTCTGTGTGGTGTAAGCGCCATCATGTAAAGCAGCAGATTATCAGTAACCAATGTGCTAACAACTAAGCAAAGAAATAAGAATTTTTGCTAAAAATGAAAAAAAAAATGCCATTAAATTGATGAAGATGCAGGGAATTCATCTCTAAATGCTTATTTATATATAAAAACCATACAATAAAGCTACAAACTACCCATTTTATTCTGTTTTACCTTTTATTTTAAACAAAAATACAGATTTGACTAGTTGAATAAACACCATCAGAGTAAATACAAATGGCCGACTTACCTGAGAGTGAAGATTTGCACTGATGAAAGCGTGGACAGAGCCAGAAAAGTGGAGACTGTCTCTCTCTGTCTGATGGGTTTAGAAGGTGCCATCACCACAAAGTTATTGTCCAGCTTCAGCTCTGACAGCGGCTGAAACAGCCTGACACTCCCGATACGCTGCATAGGTGTGTGCCCTGCAAAGTAGCCCAAGGGCCTCTGCTGCTCTGTGCGAACAGGGCTAGCCTTTCTTGAATCCTCTGAGCTGCAGTCTCCACTGTCTGTGGTTTGAATCATGAAGTAGAGCTCCACAGGAGTGCCCTGAGCTTGCTCCAATAACCGCTGCCTGCCAGGCCTTACAGTGGGGGGGCTGAACCAGCTAGCTAGGGGCTCCAGCTCAGCAACGCATATTCCCAGCTCACCTTTTAGCCTGCATGCGCCACGCACCTCCTGGGTTTCATGAAAGGCAAACATCCTGACGCAGGGTAGCTTATGGATGGCGCTGTAATCATCCCAGTCCCTGCCTGCGATGTAGAACAACACCTGAACCTTCGGAAAACTGGGGTGAATCCGCTCACTGATAATATAGGTGTGGACCTTCCAGTTGAATGTAAAGAGTGGCGATGATGTTGGCACTGCTGATGAAGTAAAGGTTGGCGTGTTAAAAGGTCCTGGCAGTGTTTGGAGCATCTCCAGAGGGATGGGCTGCTGGACAGAAAGTGGTCCATAGCTAGCATTGATGAAGGGCATCTGCCGTGCCTGGTGGATGAAGAAGGACTCTGTGCGAGCTTGGAGGCTGGAGTTCCTCATTATATCCTGGTTTGCCTCTATTAAGAAGAACGTTGACTCAGCATTGAGGATTCTGTAGCTGACAGGCAGATAGATTGGCATGGGGCCATACCTCTGCAGGCCATCCAGGATCACCTTGCTGTCCACCACTGTAACAAGAAAACAGAAGAAAAAAAACTAATCAAAAACTTATAAAAAGAAAAACCATTGCACTTGTTGCTGCAAAGGAAAAGACCTGATTTTAAAATCTGTTGACAAAATAAGATCCATGCATGAAATGAAAGGATAACATGAGGAAAAAATGGATTACGTCAATAACAAACTGGATGATGGAACTTCACATCCAGCATAACATTTGCATGCTTTCCTCATAACTTGAAGCAATCGTATCTTCAGTCCGTTCCAGTAAGTTAAATGCCTCGTGGGAGACATTTCCACATGATATCACTTTCACAAGCCACTGCTTTTATTTACAGGAACTTGTAAAACTCATTTCAAAACATTTGTGCCTCACTATGTCTCTTCCTTATCAAGCTTGTCCATGTCTTCAGTCTTTTAATTTGCAATGCAGTAACTCAATTGTATTGCTCGTCATTCAGTATATTTTTCATTAAAATTTTACTTTACCTCCAAATTTCAAATCTTTTTATCTGTAGTTATTCTGTATTATTCTGACATATAAGCTTTCTGTCAAGCTACGGTCAAGCTGAAGAATTTGTTCTAAAACTACACATTTCTTTTCACCTTGCTCCATGTAGCAGCAATTTGTATTGTAAAATTGTACAATCTATCTTAACTGAAAAAAAAAAAACTTTTTTTGGACATATGCACACTGTGGGCTGCACAGTGGGGGGGCTTGTTAGCACTGTTGCATCACAGCAAGCAGGTTGTCTCTTGATGAAAACTTTCTTGTGTGAGGTTTGCATGTTCTTCATGTTCATGACGGGGTTTTCTTTAGATACTTTGTGTTTGTTCTCACAGATCAAAAACATGCATGTTAGGTTAACTGAAGACTCTGAATTATTCATTAGTGTGAGCGTATATGTGTGCATGATTGTGTGTCTTCATGTTGGCCTTGTGATGTTCTGGCAGCTTGTCCGGTGTGTTGCCTGCTTCGTGTCCAGTGAGGAGTGCAACCAGCTCCCTGCAACCCTGAACAGGATTAAGGAGCCATGGCCCTTCAGTATCATTACAGCCTGTGCACATTGTTTACATGCTGCCTTCCTCTATTACCTCATGGCTGCCATTTATGGCAAAGTCATTTCCCCCTGATATGTAGTCCTGTAGAACAGTCTGCTTACTAAAAATTAAAGCATCATAATGATAATAATTTTCAACTGTAAGTTAAAAATGCATTCAGAAAACCCCTGATTCACAAGTTAACAAGTCTATAACAAACATAATGCACACAACAGAAGTTGTTTTTTTTATTATAAAGGTATTTCATATACAAATACTTTCTTTTTAAGAGTCTATCTTTTTATTTGTTCAGTTCTTTAAGGCACACAGTTTCAAACCTAAACTATCCTGCAACTACAGGCTTCACATGACCTTAGAATCTGCCTCTGTACCACGTTTTACTTCATCCTGTAAATCCATTTCACCACCTCTGCCTCCTTGCCATCCTGCATGAAACTTCAGATATTTGGACTGATGGAGAAGCCCATTAGAGCCCATTGATTTTCTGTCCTGAGCCCTGCATGCTGTGGGAGACATGGCGTGGTTGTGATTTGTGACAGTCCATGGCTGGAACACAATGACCAGCTTGGCAGGAGGACAGACCCAGTCACAAGAGCAGCACCTCAGAAACATGGTAGAGCAGTGGCGTCTAATCCTGGTCCTCAAGGCTGCAATCCAACATGTTTTAAACATTATTTTGCTTCGACAGGCCTATTTTGAATCAATGGGTGATTAACCGGCTTTTTCAGAACTTGACATGCTGAACAGGTGATTAAACTATTGAATCAGATGTGCTGAAGAAGGGAAACAACTAAAACACGTAGGAAAGAAGCTCTCAAGGACCAACCTTCAACTATTACCACTGTGATAGACGGTTAACCCAATTGCTTAAGATCAAATGTCTAAACCTAAATAAATAAATAAACACACTTGTTTTTTTATGCAAAACCATTAAGCCTAAACTTGTATTATAGTATTAAATGCTCTAGCGGTGGAATTTAGCAAACGATTTTCACATTGTCAGATCTTTTAAATGTGCAAACAACATCACAGCAAACAGAATGAAAGCTTAAACTCAAGAAGAAAAAGAAACAATTTTGGTATTTATTGTCTTATGTCAAGAGATTTAAGTGTCAATGATCAAAAAAAAAAATCAATCACACACTTGGCTTCTTTTTTCTTCAAATAACTGAGAACTGTTTTAAATAGTGCCTTTGTCTCTCTACCACAGCTCTGAAATTGTGTTGGCTGGTCAGAATAAATAAATAAACTCACACACAGAGCTGAAACTAATTACTTACCCCTCTTCTTAATATTTATTTGCAATAACAGTAAAATCTCTTCCACAAATGAAAATAAACAGATTATTGTGCTCTAAGAATCTACTTTTGTTTCTGTATTCGTGTTGCACTTTCATAAACCTGCACATAGTTCATGGTAGAGAAAAACAGTGAGGGAAGAAAATATCTTAACTGTTTACTGATGTCAAAATGACAAAACTAAGACGGATGTCAAGAGGGGACAGAGTGCTTAGTCGATGCTTGATCATGCTTACAGCAGAATGAGAGGATTTTCCACTCTATCCTTCTCTCTGGGGGGAAGTGACACACTGTCCTAGTTTCTACTTACTACGACATAAATGAGAACTAAATATTTCATTACAGCATAAAAAATGTTGTAGTTTGTAACTTCAGATTTAGAATATGTTCTTCTTTGTGACATTAACAGGGCGACGTAAATGCAGAGGCAGAGCCGGTGTGATTTGCAGCCCCGAGTTGCCCTTGGATTTCATATGTACAGCGACTGTACGTGTAAATCATGTCTGCAGGACTGTTGCTGCAAATGAAAAAGGGAATGATTTGTGTAGATATCTTAACCTCTGTGGTAAATCCAGGCTGTAAACTCTTGCAGAGGATTTTCGGGGCAATGACAACTCCTCAGGATGTAAACTGAGGAGTCTGCTCACATCATCATCCCATCACAAGACAGATGTTAGGATTTAATGTATTTATGTGATATTTACAGAGAGGCTCAGACGCACAAGATTACACATTTAAATTATTAAAATACTTGTGTGCTAATCCTACAGCATGAAGCAACTTGTAAAATAAAATAACTATTGAAATGAAAGATTTAAGGATACCTTAGATAAGGTAAGGGGAAAAAATCTGAACGGAGCAGAGAGGTGGAGGTGTTAAGGGACTTTCTCTTTCAAGAGTTCATAAAAGGACAGCGTACAGCTAAGAGTTTCCTACAAAGACGGGCGTCTTTCAGAAGCAGCTGGAAAAAAACGGTTCACAGCTTCCCAACCTGCTGCTTCAACTTCTCCTGACTATTCTTTCACCCAATAAAACAAGAACAAATGCTTACTAACTGACAGGCCACGTCTAAATCAGGCCCAGTTGTCCATCCCTTCACAGTTTATCCAAAGCTGCTCTGCTTTCTTTCTTGACAGAGTGAAGTGTTATGTTTCTTATTAAAACAAAAAAGCACACTCCAAAGCAGTAAAGCCTATTATAGGATATCCTCCTGTACCCAGAGCTCCATCGTTGCTCACAAACTATTAAAAACACATTAGTGCAGCATATCTTTGCACTTGGTGACATGTTACCTCATTACAATGTGCAGCACATTGGAGTTTACTCAGGCTTTATCCTTAAACAGCAACCTTGGTGACCACATTTTATTTTCTCCTTTATCTAAGATGAGGCACTACATCACTTTTGTTGATTGAATGGATTTCATTTAATTCTGTTAGGATGTTCTTCAGGTTCACTGAATTATATTCTTGATTGGAGAGTGCATGAGTGGATAATGGATGCATGAGGAGTTTAGCAGCCGGCAACAGAACATTTACTGTTCTTGGCTCATAAATGAGACACTTTAGAGTTTGCAGAAATGGCTCTTGCAAGTAAAGAAAATGTGTATTTTGTGAAATTTAAAAAAATTAACAGATTTATTGACCAATCCCTTCAGGAGGACTGCTGTTAACAAAAAGACTGTCATATTACATCAAGGTCATGTGACATCTGTTAAAACAACTTCTTCACTAAAACATTTATAGATTCATATATTTGGCAAAATAAATCAAAACTGAAATTGTCATTTTGGAGAGAGGTCAATTAGATACAGTAGATTGTATATTATGGGTTTCCTTTACAAAAACAAACTGTCATTGCAGAAAAAAACTGCTTTTATTTATCTTTAATTAGATCAATTTGCTGCATGAAGGAGAAAAAATGTCCACCTTTCAACTTCAGACAACCTTTTAACTGAAAGTAATTGTCAGTGACAGCTTCATAAAGCGTATTAAGATGTGTGTGCAAACCTGTCATTAAGACAAACAGTGGTTTCACGAAGGAATCCAAAAGGTAAAATGAAGTTTCTTTGTGAAACAGTAGTTCACAAAATAAATATGGCATCTGAGACCTTCATTTTGCGGGTTTTGATGATCTTTAACCATTTCTGACAGTTATTTGTTTTGTTTATTTTCTATGGAGTCAAACATTTCGGTTAGTTGTATAAAAACACTTTTTGTTCTTTACGTGGGTGAATAAAATCTGCTTTGATTGATCACTTTGACGTTATGTTTCTGTACAGGGTTTTACACACTCTGCACATTTATTTTTCATCCTTGATTTACCGTGTTAAAGGACAAGAAACCTCATCTTCTTATTTCTATAGTCAGTTTACACACACACACACCCTACATGGTTTTAAGATCATGGGAGGAAACTGGAGTATCTGGAGAAAACCCACCGACAGAAGAGGAGAACAAACAAGTCGTGTGCAGAAAATTCATCACATCTGAGATTCAAATTGACAATTTCTGGATGTGCGCTGACAGGTTTACTCAGTGCAGTGTCACCCCAATCTTCTGCACATGACATTATTAACTATATTTTTTTAACTTTCACTTTAAAACAAAACTGTCTGAGTCATAATTCTGTCAACAACCTTCAGGACCACAAAGGAAGTTGAATAACTACATAAGCAGCTATTTATGATTTTTGAATAAAACAAAGGACAAGGTCCTTTAGAAGATATTCAAAGAGATTCAAATTATAAACTACCCACATTATGTTTTTATGCTTGTTGATGCTGTGATGTCAATCATTTTCCCATCACGGACTGTCAAAGCTTTTTTGCTCCACTGATTGTACATTTATAAAGAGGAACTCACTTGTTTTGTGTCTTCTGACACTGACATTTAAAAGGCTTTTGAAATCACAAATTTCTGTGCATCCACAAGGTAAAACATTAAAGCATGATCTTTACATGGCATTTTCTTACTGTTAAGCATTTGCTCAGTGTCAGAGTTTGGTCTTCAGGGAAACTGCTTTGGGGATCTAAGTCATCAGTGGACCTTCTGTCGGTCAGTGCGAGAGGTAACGTTCTCATTTTTTACCACAGAACAATAGAACTAAAAGGGTATTCTGGCCTCTTTGAGAGCTGGATATAAATGTCAGCTACTGCTCAGATAGAGAAATTACCATTGGCAAAGTCAAAGACTTTAAAAGCCTTATCAAAGATGGTTTCTGATAAGGTCTTGTATGCACATTAAGTGAAAGAAGAGACAACTTCTCTAACAGCACAGAACAGCACGATACAGCTCAGCAGCAAAAAAAAAAAAAAAAATCCTCTTTCAAATTCTCTTCTGATTTAGCCAAATGTAATTGAACACTATCATCACAAGCCAAATACTCTTTTGCCATTAAAATAATTTTCTGTTAAGAACAAGTAGCTAACTCACAGTATGTCCAATGGGCCTCATAAGAGCTTTCATTTGATTAAGCTGTACTCAGAGTGGTAAGTTATTATCCTACAATAGCACCATTTCATTCATTCTGAACCACTTCAGATCAGTCCAGTCAGCTGTTAAATATTGCATGCATATTTCACAATAAAAGCCTCCAAACAGAAGTATTTCTAATTCAGAGGGGATTTAAATCATGTGCAATGCAGAGAGTGAAAAGTGTGAGCTAACACTAGTGTAGTACTTCTTAAAGAAGTTGACATCAAGTTTAACAGTTTCTTATGGTATTTGCTATAGTTTGTGTAAAGTTTTGTTTGTCATTCACTGAAATCAAAGCAAAAACACAAAAGAATAAAATTAAACACTAAGTTTATCTGACCTATTAAAGTTTAAGCAATCACTTTCCACTAAAACATGGTCTATCACATTGTTTAATTTGTTTTGATGTATAAACAATGCTTTAGAGAAACAAGAAAGGTCACACATTATCAGTCTAGTTAAACAATAAAAATAAAGATCTTAGTTTTCGTGAGAAGTTGTTAGGCTTGTACATCTGCAGCTAATACGGTACACTGCAGATGATCTAATTCCTTACAGACATGTGAGAATCAAAACACAACAAAACAGAATCATTTCATAAAACCCGATGATAAAAAAAAAATACTAAAAAAATAGCTACACAAGAATTATACACTAAAAGTACACTAAGGACATGTATTCTTCATACACAGAAGTAGCTTTACTTTTTCAACTTTTCTGCTATTTTAAAAAGTGGATGCTTGAAGAAATAAACCTGCTTAGAGAATTTTCATCTGTTTGATGAATAAATCAGATTTTATTGGTGCTTAGACATATTAAACTAAAGCAAGTAGATTTAATCCTAAAACTATACAAGCATACCTCTCCTTGTGATCTAATATCATAGATGTGCATGTATAAGCACAAATTGGTAAATCTTCACATCCTTATTAACGGCAGCCTTCTATACTGTCATGATGATCCCCCTAAGATTTTCCAAAGAATACTTGGTAGAAAAAAATCCTCTTGGTTAATAAAATGTCTTGGATGATATCTCAAGACAAACAAAACACAAAGTAACATTAATCGTTTTAAGTGCCCATCACATGCACCCTGACACTGCAGGAGGGCAAGGGTAGAGCAGAGAGCCCACTCCCAGCTGGAGGTTAATCGGATCACATAAAAGCAAAGCACACCTCATCTTTCATCACTAGGCAACACATTTATGCAGCGATCGATAGGGGAATCATATTTTCCCCTTTCAGAGAAATGAGGGAAAATGAAGTATTGTGAACTGACCAAGATGAATGGACCAGGGCTTCATTTCTTACAGATATCAGCAATAAGTTGGTGACTCGTGTTGCTTCAGTGCTTGAGTTGTTTTCACTTTGGGTTAATGTTGTGGCCCCTTCTGCTCCAAAATAGCTTTTAGGTCGTTCATGTCAACAAAGTCTGAATCTGAACGTAAGAAATTTACAGCAGGCTTTTTATCTTGTTTTTATCAAACATCAGCCTCTCATCTCACCTCCCCATAACACACAGTGTGATCAAGCACACATGCTTCTGCAGTATTTCTTTAGAACTGTTGCTCTTCTTTAAGAGAGTGCAAGACTTTCCTCACTATCAAAAGTTGAGCTGCAATCTCAGAGATGAAGCCACTGTGAGAATTTGTTTGAAAAAAAAAATGGTTTGTGTTAATAATTTAGAGACATGAGTATTTCAATAAAACGCTAATAGTTGTGCAATTTCTGAGATTATTAAGGGATACAGAAAGACATAAATCTGGATTTTGGTAAGATAATATAGTACTCTTCTAAGAAATCCCTCTATATATGAAATATGTGTTTGAAATAATAAACTCATTCTGTCCTTGAATAAGTAATTAAGCATGAAGAAGCTTGAAAACAGACTTTAAAAACATGATGGCACAGTTGATTACTCTTTAAACCTTTTTTTTCTTAAGACTGTGTCTGTTGATAAGCCTAGCTGCTTTTGTAGCTAAAAAAGAATCATTTTTCTATACAAGTATAAAATGCTCACATTACCATCAAGGACACAGCAAGAGTTAGAGCTTAAATTTTTCTTTTTTTTCCCCCTCTCTCTCTCTCTCTCTCTCTGCAGGGATGAAGTACATATTACATGGTCTAAACAACACTGAAAATGAGTTGTCTGTAAGCTGTCGTTTCTTCAATAGCCAGTTTGATGCACCACAAGTGGCCTCAATTCAAACCAAAGGGTAGCTGCTGTGAAGAATGGTGTTCAAAATCCACCCACCACCTCTTCTTGCTTTAAAATGAAATATTTTAGTTTTACAGGAACCGTAAAGAAATAGAAATAATCAACTTATTGGAGCATCATTTGTAGTCAAACAGAGAAATATTCCAGCAGAACACATCTTTGTCTTCTTAAAGGATTATATTATTCTCCTGTTCCTTCTGTGGAGCGTCATGTTTCTTTGGTGGAGGTACTGAGCTGCAGCTATGAGCAGCACTTTGCCAATTGTAGAGAGAGGAAACAAAACTTGAAAACTTTCTGCCTTGAAGACACATTTGGGACATGAATGGGCATTTTATGACACTTCCATTCTGCCCATTGCCTTTGGGCTCAGTGTTTTGTATTGTACAGTGTCAGAAAGAGAGAAAGGGAACGGCAGCACAGGGAGTCACAAAGGAGCCAGTGGCTGTTTGGATGAGATGAAGTAGGAGACAAGAGCTCTTGAAGGAATGGGAAATGTGCTGAGCAGAGCGGAGCAGCAGTTAGCATTCGTACGAGGGCACCCACAGGGGTAATCCAAGCTTAAACTTTAACTATGTGGGCTCTGCTGTTGTCATTTAGGGCCTCGGCCGGCCTCGGTGAGCTCATGAATGAGACCAGCTCATTCTCTGAAGTAAGCACACTTTCAACGCAAGTCAAATAAAAGTGGTGACACTGACAGATGATGCAGCAGTATCCTTAGATGAAGGTGGACCCTATGTCATAAATAACAATGACTTGCATAATGCTAATCCTATCCAAGTGAATCTAATTGATGTCCAAATATATAAAATCAGATCCAGTTAAGTGGTTAGGAATAATGCTGATAGTTGCCAAAAAAAGAAGGAGCAGTTTGAGTAATGTTCTTATATTTGCAGCAAGAATTCAATGGACCTTAGAGATCAGGGACCACAGCTGCTTAAGGATCTCAAAGAATGCAAACCATACCATTAAATATGTTCAGTACAGGGAAGGAATTCAATATGGACTTCGTTTACTCTGCCATTTTTAAAATAAAACCATATGGAGCAATAAAAACATGTTGTGTCATTGCTTGTGCTTAGTTATACATTATCCAACAGAGCAATGGCACTAAGAATTAATCGGATTATTAACTATACCTGATGTTTGCTAAGATTAACAGAGCTAAAGTTTGAATGATTGCAATGTTCTGTTCTAAGGAAGTCTAAGACAGTGCTGAAAATGGACTGTGGTTATAAATAACATTTCATTTTGATTGACAGTCTGTAATATCTTCAATTATCAAGATAATTAAACCCGCAATTAGTTCTTTGGTAATATGTCCATAAAGTACAACTCAGGTATTACAAGTGAAATAAAAAAGATAGTTTCAATCCAATATAAAGTTACCCAGAGTTATATGTTGTTTTATAATTCTGAGGATGGATTTTTGTCATAACTGATGAGCTGATTGATGGATGGAAACAAAACAAGTGGGAAATAAAGGAAAATGACAATGAACACAAGAAAAAACAAACGACACAAGAAACTAAACAAAGAACAATCCAATAAGCATCAGGAGAAAATAAATAAACACCACAAAAGTTTTTGTGCATTTATTGACATATGTTTAAAGAATTTATTAGTATCTATTTTTGTTGATATGAGGAGCTTGAATGTATTATGTTTATTTATCTTAATATTTCACAACAAGAAACAAAAAAAAACAAAAACAACTGGAGTATTTTCCTTGTTGTTATAATCTGATTTACAGT
The DNA here is from genome assembly GCA_006937955.1 of Pachypanchax playfairii. Taxonomy (NCBI): domain Eukaryota; kingdom Metazoa; phylum Chordata; class Actinopteri; order Cyprinodontiformes; family Aplocheilidae; genus Pachypanchax; species Pachypanchax playfairii. Next base: position 3,943,103 of record SSNP01000014.1, read on the forward strand.
GAATCTACACAAACTACTGTATAATATACATTTTGTCTTCTACTGCATGTTAAGCAGAATTTAAGTGGTTGAGCAATATTTCAGAGCTTCTGTTGTTTATTTTATGATATATAAGTCACAGCTTGAGATGATAATTTTAGATCTTTTTCATGGAGAAATTTTACAGATTGCACCTCAAATGCACTTCTGTCAGAATTGCCCCTGTCTGCTCTGATTTGTCATAATTCTGTTCATTCTTTGCATGAGCTGAACCACTAGACTAATCAAATGTCTTTCACACAGTGTACTGAGGTAAAGTAACACATGCCAAACCTACAGGGCAAATGAGCATTTATGATAGTTCATACATTGTCATCTGTGCGAAAGAATAACTCTCTGTGGGCTTTGTAACCTTGAATAACTTTTTATGAATAAAACTAATATAACACTCTGAACAAAAGGGGATGATTCAAAAGACTATTATGACCTCTTTATATGAGTAAAGGGATTAAAGAAATGTGACTGAGCTGTGCCAATTCAGGGCCCTAAATGATGTGCACTCAATTATGTTATTCAAGGCGAAAGTTCAAAATCTTGTACTTCCCAATCTTCACTCATTATTTAGCAGCAACCTGAGATGAAATGAACTGTGAGGAATGGGTCACATGGATCTGAAGAAACACTTCAGAGATTTAGGCTCCAACAACTGGGATGGAAAATGTGAACAACTGTTTAAAACTTCTAGAAGCAGAATTTGGAGAAGTACCTCCCTGTCTGCACTAGGACTGATTCAACTTTAAAGGATACTTCACATTCTCCTTTCCTGCCTCAAGCCAAACACACTTAAACTATTTCTGTTACACCTCTACAGTTTCACCTCAGCTACAAAGTCATAAAACGTCCACAAACATTTGTGTCACTGTTTTATTTGAACGTTCAGCTGTAACTTGAGACACGACGCAGTTCATCTGCTGACAGATAACCTTCCTTTATTCAGCACTCGAACATCTCATTCATTTTGCTTTAACAAGTGCAGCCTAGAACTGAAGCAGTTCATTGTTCATACAATGTAATAAGTGTGAATGCAGACAAAGATGGACACTAATGAAGAATGTTTATTAA
>SSNP01000014.1:3944213-3980356 GCA_006937955.1 Pachypanchax playfairii
TCCAAGTGAATCTAATTGATGTCCAAATATATAAAATCAGATCCAGTTAAGTGGTTAGGAATAATGCTGATAGTTGCCAAAAAAAGAAGGAGCAGTTTGAGTAATGTTCTTATATTTGCAGCAAGAATTCAATGGACCTTAGAGATCAGGGACCACAGCTGCTTAAGGATCTCAAAGAATGCAAACCATACCATTAAATATGTTCAGTACAGGGAAGGAATTCAATATGGACTTCGTTTACTCTGCCATTTTTAAAATAAAACCATATGGAGCAATAAAAACATGTTGTGTCATTGCTTGTGCTTAGTTATACATTATCCAACAGAGCAATGGCACTAAGAATTAATCGGATTATTAACTATACCTGATGTTTGCTAAGATTAACAGAGCTAAAGTTTGAATGATTGCAATGTTCTGTTCTAAGGAAGTCTAAGACAGTGCTGAAAATGGACTGTGGTTATAAATAACATTTCATTTTGATTGACAGTCTGTAATATCTTCAATTATCAAGATAATTAAACCCGCAATTAGTTCTTTGGTAATATGTCCATAAAGTACAACTCAGGTATTACAAGTGAAATAAAAAAGATAGTTTCAATCCAATATAAAGTTACCCAGAGTTATATGTTGTTTTATAATTCTGAGGATGGATTTTTGTCATAACTGATGAGCTGATTGATGGATGGAAACAAAACAAGTGGGAAATAAAGGAAAATGACAATGAACACAAGAAAAAACAAACGACACAAGAAACTAAACAAAGAACAATCCAATAAGCATCAGGAGAAAATAAATAAACACCACAAAAGTTTTTGTGCATTTATTGACATATGTTTAAAGAATTTATTAGTATCTATTTTTGTTGATATGAGGAGCTTGAATGTATTATGTTTATTTATCTTAATATTTCACAACAAGAAACAAAAAAAAACAAAAACAACTGGAGTATTTTCCTTGTTGTTATAATCTGATTTACAGTGAATCTACACAAACTACTGTATAATATACATTTTGTCTTCTACTGCATGTTAAGCAGAATTTAAGTGGTTGAGCAATATTTCAGAGCTTCTGTTGTTTATTTTATGATATATAAGTCACAGCTTGAGATGATAATTTTAGATCTTTTTCATGGAGAAATTTTACAGATTGCACCTCAAATGCACTTCTGTCAGAATTGCCCCTGTCTGCTCTGATTTGTCATAATTCTGTTCATTCTTTGCATGAGCTGAACCACTAGACTAATCAAATGTCTTTCACACAGTGTACTGAGGTAAAGTAACACATGCCAAACCTACAGGGCAAATGAGCATTTATGATAGTTCATACATTGTCATCTGTGCGAAAGAATAACTCTCTGTGGGCTTTGTAACCTTGAATAACTTTTTATGAATAAAACTAATATAACACTCTGAACAAAAGGGGATGATTCAAAAGACTATTATGACCTCTTTATATGAGTAAAGGGATTAAAGAAATGTGACTGAGCTGTGCCAATTCAGGGCCCTAAATGATGTGCACTCAATTATGTTATTCAAGGCGAAAGTTCAAAATCTTGTACTTCCCAATCTTCACTCATTATTTAGCAGCAACCTGAGATGAAATGAACTGTGAGGAATGGGTCACATGGATCTGAAGAAACACTTCAGAGATTTAGGCTCCAACAACTGGGATGGAAAATGTGAACAACTGTTTAAAACTTCTAGAAGCAGAATTTGGAGAAGTACCTCCCTGTCTGCACTAGGACTGATTCAACTTTAAAGGATACTTCACATTCTCCTTTCCTGCCTCAAGCCAAACACACTTAAACTATTTCTGTTACACCTCTACAGTTTCACCTCAGCTACAAAGTCATAAAACGTCCACAAACATTTGTGTCACTGTTTTATTTGAACGTTCAGCTGTAACTTGAGACACGACGCAGTTCATCTGCTGACAGATAACCTTCCTTTATTCAGCACTCGAACATCTCATTCATTTTGCTTTAACAAGTGCAGCCTAGAACTGAAGCAGTTCATTGTTCATACAATGTAATAAGTGTGAATGCAGACAAAGATGGACACTAATGAAGAATGTTTATTAACTGTGGCTAAATGTTCACACTGTTAACTCAAGTTTTCCATATCCATCTACATCTGCTGTTTAAAACTGATGCTGAAATATTCAGTTTACAGATGCTGCTGTCTACATCCAGAGTCTAAACACTTACAACGTGCGGCTGAAACACAGTCATGTTATTTAACATCAGCATTGTCTTGGAAAAATACATATTTAAACATGCACCAGTAAAAAAAAAAAAAAAAAAAAACAAAAACAACAGGAATTTATAAAAGTCAATACCTGGAAAAAATGGCTGATCAATTTATATAACTTCAAACTTAAACTGGCCACAAGTAGGACGTTGTTTTTTTTTTAGTCCATCTTCGTCATAATGTGTTTAGATATGTTGAAGACTGGCAGAGAAACTATTCTCCATAGATGCATGTTGCTCGTATTATGTGTTTTATTAGGCAAACAGATACTATGATCATTCAGAATCCAGATCAGTAATGCCGCTTTTCCACCGACAGAACACGGTGCGGCTCGGTTCACTTTAGCCCTCTGCGGACCCTTTTCCACCGCCTTTCTCGGGTCTTATCCGCGTCATTCCGCGCTAACCCAGCCTCTTTTTTCAGACCACCTCCTCTGTGGTCCGAAGCAGCCCAAAGCGGGACCACACGCCCACCTGTCTACTGATTGGTCCAGTAAACTGCTACCAGTGACACGACTACCTACGTAGTGGTAGCCCCTGATTGGCCCGGCTGTGTGTGGTGTTTACGTGGTGTAATTTAGAAGCGCTCCTGCAAAAGGCTTTAAAAAAAACTCCCAGCAACCATACAAATATTTTATTTTAAAATACAATTGACTTTGGACAATGGCGACTTCGTCCACAAGAACCAAAAATCAAACCAACCAAAATGAACCACAGACAGAGTGCAAAGTACAAAAACACACGTATATCCGCCATTGTTGTTGTTGTTGTTTCACACGCTGTGACGTCGCGGACAAAGACTTTTGCGTGCCACTTTTCATAGCCAGATGGGCACGCCCATATCCCCACTTACGTCCGCTTTATGTTTCCACCGCCTCAGGCGAGTTGATCCGCGCTATACTGTACCGCTCTCAAGCGCGCCGTGCCAATTTGTCGGTGGAAAAGGGGCATTTGTCCATCGTCTCACTGTCGAATAAAAAACTGATTAAGAGCCTTCTCTTATTTCAGCAACACAGGCAGCCATGTGAGGATCATGTTCTTTGATTTATCTGGTGTGTTTAACAGTTTGATTCAGTTCGAGTTGCTTTGTGAGAAACTCCAGAAATAAGATCTGAATGCTGGAATATTGACTACCTGACAGACAGACCAGAGTCTAGACGGCTAAAGGGTTGTACGTCTGTCAGTTGTCAGCAGAACAGGTGCAACACATGGGACTGTACTTTCACAGTTTCCTTTCAGCGGAGCACATCTTGAACTGAACTTCCAATACAACTGATTTGGCTCTAACACTTGTGAGCTGTGTTCCTAGTGAACAGAAGGCAAGTGAATCAGAAGACAGCTTTACAGCATGGTGTGGGAACAATTATTTTGAAGATTAGGGATTTTAGGTCAAATAATACTAAGCCTCATACTGTTTCCATCTGGAGAAAAAAGATGAAGGAGGTGAAGAACTACACATGTTCCCCTGTAAAAAGACTGGTCTGAAAATACTAAACCAGGGATTCCCTAAGTGTGGTGCGCGAGCTGCCACTAGGGGGGGTGCGCGAGGTGAAAAATGTAATGGCGGAAAAATGTAATGATAATAATTACAAAATACAGTGTTGTTTCCCCACACAATAAAGATGTGTAATTAAATATTTCCTCTGTAAAATTGTAAACACTGACAATTAAAATTACTATTAAAAATGCAAAAAAGTTATTCTGCTACTACTACTACACAATTTATGTGCACACCTAGTTTGTGGCCTCTACTTCATTCATTTTCGCAAATATGCTCAATTGGCTTAAATCGGGAAAACTGTCAGTTGAGAAATTGAAAGACAAGATAAAGGAGAGGAACCAAGAGAGAGACGAATCAAAGGCAACAGAGGATAGAATTGCGACAAATCCGGAAGAAGAAAAAAAGCAGGAGTACTGGAAATACTCAGCGCTCCTCTATCTGTTTCTTCATCCCGCTGCAGGCTGAGCCACGCCGCTGCTGCTCCACTTGAAAACTCAGGATCCTGTTTGTTTTTATCGGTTCCTGAGCCATGTTTTTTTTGTATGACTTTATTGCAATTTAATTCAAATTATTGGCATTTTAATGTTATTTCCATAACCTGTGTTTTTTGCCCTAAAACTGGAAGCTTGCATATAACTTTTTTTTTTACAGTGTTTGAGATTAATTCAAACGCAGGAGTGCATTGTTGTGATTATTAGATCATTATTAGATGTGGTTTTTGTTCATTTGAGTAAACATGCCATCTTTAATATAGCCTAAATAAAATTCAACATCCTTTCAACAGTAACAGAAATGCTTGTGGCATTTTTTTGAGGGTGCGGGGGGTTGGGGGTGCGTCAACACGGCCGGGACATAAAAGGGGGAAGTTTGGGAACAGCTGTACTAAACTATATGTCAGTGTAAATAAAATCCTATTGCACACTTTTGGGGAGGATTGGGAACTCTTAACGTTTGTTGCAAGATGTTGTAAACCTTTTTTGTATATTCTTTTTGGAGAATAGAACATTCTTTGCAGCCATATGTTTACAGCATCAGGTTTTCAGATTAAAAGCTGAAGGACCCACAGTTTGGACTTCAAGCATCTGTATCCCACATCTCAGTAATTTGCCTGCTCCAACATACCAAATTCAATGACTGAATTATCTGTTCAGCATGTTTTTATTAGTTACCATTTCAAAAAATCTTTCATACATAACAGTCAGCTTTACTTTTGTCCCCCACATTCATTAAACTCAAAAAAGTTCTTTAATATTAACTTCTTTGAGCAGTAGTTAAAGTTCCCTCTTTTTCTGTCAGGGGTATTTCATATTGCTTTTATGTCAATCTGTTGCTGCGTACAGTAAAATTTTAAGCCACCGCCAACAGCTTTCACATTAACAGCAGAACTTAACTCCCACAACACACTGTTGTGACATTCATGCCAACACAGCAAATTGAAATTGAAGTCCCACAGCACTTACAAGGTGCCACTAGCTGCCATGCAACCTGCAGCTCTGCACAAGTTGACATTCCTAACCTGACAGATGCTTGTTATGGGAGTTGGGACACCAAAGTTGAGCAGCGTAATAACCAAAGCCTTTAGTGACGTCCCTCATTTCCCATAATGCCTTTGCTGAACAGAATAGTCGTTACTCAGTTGGTAATAATCTAGCTTGCTGTTTTATTTACTTTGTAATCCATCGTGTGGCAGTTAGTTGAGACTGTGACAGTGTCATATTTTGGATATATTCTATACTCTGTTTTGGTTGCTGCATATAAACAAAATATAATTTGTAACATTTATTACCTGTGATAAAATACCTGTGATAATGCCACTGATGAAATTAGTCCCTGGTTCTAATTAAATAAAATATTCAACAGTTTCATGAGTGCAGTTCAAGTTATATTCTGGGACCCCAATTACCACAATGTAAATGGAATTAAATTAAATTACGAGGTCTTTGCTGTGTGTTTTTCTTTATTAGTTATGTTCTTTTCTATGTTTAGAGTCAGTAAAATATTGGTTTTTTTTTTTGTTTTTTTTTTATATTCTTCAGTTTTTAGGAGTGTATTTTGCCTTTTATTCATTTCCTTTGCACCACTATAGTTTTGGGCATTTTCTTGTATTTCTTTATGGTCTCCAGTGTCATTTGCCTTCGTTTCCTCTGTCATTTATCTTGTCACACCTGTATTCATCCAGTTCACCAGCTCAGCTGCTTCCCATTTCAGTAATCACTTGTTCCTGCATGAGTTTTCTCAGATCACTGTAGCATCCAGATGCTCCAGTTAGATTGTACTCATGTGCTTTCATTCATGTTTTTTTTGTTGGTTTGTTTGTTTTTGTCATGCCCTTTTTAAAGTTTTTATTTGTTTCTCAAGCAATCTATGTACCTATTAGACTGAAAAAAGGGAGCTGGAAAGTTTGCAGAGATTATGTGCCACATTTTCATAAACATTGCAGCATCAAATATTTTGAGATCTTTAAAGTTTCATAAAAAAAAAAATCAGACCATGTAAATATGACACTTTTTTAAGATGTTGATTTTGTTTGTTTTAGTTTATTTTATATTTTAATTTCATTGTTTCTGCTCAGGTTCTCTGTATTATTTAAACTATATTTTTATACCTTCTGGTATTTTTTATTCTTTTGTGAAACATTTTGTTCTAAGATGCTTGTTTTAAATCCTTCCTACATAAAGATAGTCAGGACTGAATCCATATTGATCCATATAGCATGAAGGTCTATGCATTAACCAGATATGACTGAAGAAGCCTTTTGAGTTTGTAGATTTGTGTACATATATAAGTGTGTGTTTATGTCTTTGCACGTGGCTATTAAATCAAACTTGGAGGCTGCTTCTATCATTAGATATTTAGAGATTGAACTAGTATGTACCCCGCAGGTTAAACTACAGATGATCAGAAGCTTTTCTCTGAGATGTTTGTAAGGATGACCCAAAAGCTTTTTTTTTTTTTTTTTGAAATTAAGGAATGTGTGTATAAAGAGCTGCCACAGGCAGCGATACGGTGGACTGAATTGATCAGTGGCACAGGAGGAGAGTCATGTGCCTCTGTCAGCAGTGAGGTGGTAAACAGTTTGGATGAAAGGAGCCTGGTTTCCTGTGGCCTTGACTAAGTCCACTGTGCTCTCCAACAGGAGCCGAGGGAGAGAACAGACTGTCATGTACTGGCTGCTCTGAAATAAGATGAGCTCAAAGGTTCTCCCTGCAGCTAGAAATGCTCGTGGCATGCATTTCTTTATCCATATCCTCCTCCAAAAGTGCCACAGAGAGTTCTGAATCTTTGAGTGAGCCTGGTAGTTAAGGGAATAAGCAGGAAATGGAAATAAGGATGCCAAGAGAAAGGCTGTCTATCATTTTCCCTCAATGCTCAGACCTAGATTTATTTGTCAGCCTTATCCATCTTTGGACAGATTTTGAGACTAACAGAAGCTGTGAAAGGTTTAGTCAGATAATTACCTTGCAGTTGTCTCGGGTTCTTTCTGAGGAAATACTTTTTTTTTTTTTCAAAGAGTTTCTACATTTTTTAATGGTCATAAAATAGGATGCCATGCATCATAAAACATCTTTAAAATTCTGTCAGTTCATCACTCATTTAAACACAAATGATATTGAGTCCCAGAGTTATCAACTGTATCAGCACGGAGAATAAACCTGAACAAATTCAAGTAAGAGACTGGCACTTGGTTATTTCATCTTCTTGAAAACGACACCATTAGAAAAGTTTGAACCTTTTTTGTAGCCTGTGAGGGCCGACTGATTTACAACGACTTGTGAAAATTTTCAGAGAAAAAAAATCTTGCTTCTAATTTGAGTTCAACGGACAAACTGATGGTAAATGGGGAAAACAAAAAAACAAATATATGATGTAAAAAGTCCTTTATTGACCTTCACTTTTTTCTCACTAAGATTAGAATTAATGTCGATTAAGTGAATGAAATCAGAATGAATGAGTTGAACCTACAAAAGGTTCATTTTGTATAATGTACATCAGACAATCTTTATGCAGGCTGATGCTCGAGAGGTGATTGAAGCATCTTAACCTTTATTCTTATGCGTCATCTTTATGATATTTTGTGTAGTTTTCTCGTTATGCAACACAACAGGTGGAAAAACACGCGTGCTGGTTTTTGAAGTTAAAAGTTTTCATTATGTGGATTATTTGTGAATTGTTTTGTACTTTATGACATTTAGTGTTTTTTAATCAATCTAAACATTCATTGAGAAAGTAAGAATGCTTTTTAATAAAAAAAAAGAAAGTGATGTCACTGCAATATCTAATTATTAAACACCTCTTATGCCTGTAAACCATGTACAGCCAAACTGCAGTGACTGGCTAAATGCATTTAATAATGAAACTAAGATTTTGGATGAACCTTTTTTTTTATATATTCCCTAATGTTCTAAAATATAAATATGCATGAGTCTATATTTAAATGACTGAAAGCTGACATTGACCTGTAGTGCAATGACCTTGCAGTGTCATATATTTTATCTTGAGCATCAAAACCAAACTGTAAATGTCAGTTAGACAATTATAGTTGAAAGCTGATATTAATGAAAGCAGAAGCAAGAAATGCCACTAATCCTGAAAAATGTTGCCAGAAAAATAAAATATATCTAAATTTGTCTAATTCTCTTTACAAAGGAAGATATAAAGTGTAGTTTGTGTAAAAAACCATTGGCCAGATTACCTTTATGTTTATTGGCTGGGCTAAATAAATACTGATGCATATGTTAATGGTGTTTGATACAGTTCAGAGCTGGAGGGGCCAAACGATCATGACACTTCATGTGTAAGGGGCTAGACACACGGGAGGCGGCATTCGGCAGCGAGCAGCGACACAAGCCAGCGGCGTGCTCTGTTCCAGGGCGAATAGTGAGTCTTCCGTGGTTTTGATTGGCTGACAGATTGGAGGGAATTTTCGAATATCAAAGCAGTTCAGGGGTGGAAAAAAAGCTCGATATGAAGTGTCATAAGATTTTGCTGGAGTAAAGTGAAACCTTACTTCTGACTTTGTTATACAAGAGACGAAAAATACATAAATGGGTTCAACTCAATACAAAATTTCCTCCATGTTTTCTTGGAGTTGACCGAGCAGCATCCTGTCAGCTCATTGGTCAGTCAACGAAATCTCCGCTGATTGGTCCTCGTCTGAGCGACAGCGATGAAAAGTTGAAATTTTCTCAACTTTCTGTAATCGCGTCACAGGCCTGCGTGTGAATGATACATGCATGAGCACAAAATTACACATCCACAATTTTTGCTTTTCACTTAGCAGCAGGGAGACTTGCAATTATCGCTGCGTCGCGCATGTCTAATTGAAAATAAATGGAGGAGAGGCCATTTCGCTTCCAAGTATCGAGCCCATACACTTTCAGTTGGTACTTTGAGAAGCTGGAATTTAAAATTGTTGTATAGTCAGAATTCAGTTGTATATTTTCCAATTTATCATATTTGACATGCCTATGTCATATTCAAAATCTACTATGTTAACAGGATTAGTACTTTTTTTCGGTATTTGCAATCCTGTACATGTTTCTGCTCTAGTGTATAAAGGTGACAGGACCAAGGCTGCTGTAGTGTTTTTTCAAAACAACTTAGTGACTAGATTGTGTTAGACGTTGTAAAGTGATAGTATATTATACATATATAATTACTCTAAATTACTGACTTTCATTACTTCAGCACACTGCAATTGAGATGCATTTGAAACGCTGGATAGATTGTAGAATCAGGATGTAAAACTCAGTGACATCTAACGAACCACTTTTCAGTCTTAGATTTTTACTGCTTTAAACTCATTGACTGATTTACTACACAGATGCTATTCACTAAATCATAGCAACAGCTATCTGCAGTGACATTCATTCAGTAGGTAGTCTGACACATCCGCATTGATTGTTGCCTTTAAAAAAATAAGTCAGAAGCAAATGGGAAAAACCCTCATCAGCAAATCAGCAATCTTGGAATTATCAAATGTTTCCACAAGTCTCGTTTTTAATAACATTTTAATCATGAGTTAATAAGTGAATTGGTTATTTTTTATTTGGAACATTTTTTAAAAAGTGGTTGTAAAAAGACCTAATCAAAGCAAGACATGCTGTTCAGTCAGGTCTCTATTTACTTCCTTTCTTAATTTACTACATTTGCATGTTTGTAAGGGCATTTGTGCTTGCATGCATTGGTATTCATATCACATGACCGGGTGTCCAGAAAACCGAACAGGCTCTCGGAGAAAAGCACTCTGTTGATGAGAGCAGATCAATATCTAAGCTGCCTCCTATTATCTCCGACCGAACTGGGAATCCAGAATGATTTTCCTGAGTTAATGACCTTTTCTAAATACCAGAAAGAACTTGGTTGTTTGTGTTAGTTTAAATCGATCTGACATGGAGTGCGTGGCCCTGGAAAAATTCACTGTATTGACACAAGCCTCGCTAAAAAGAGAGATTCTCCCTGACATGGATCATGACTCCAAAGATGAAATATGAGCTGGAGCAGGTGAGCGGCCATGCAAGACAGGAAGTCCAGTGAGAAAACAAAAGCAGAAAGAAAACAACGTAACAATAAAGCATGCATAATTTTTTATCATCATTAACTATGGGCTTGTTTCCAGGCTGTGAGGCTCATGTTAAATAGCTAGTGGTGTGTTTTTTAAACCAGCTGAGCAGTTCATGAGTATCATACTGGGCATTTTGCCTCACGGTTCTTGGCAGCTTGCTATGGCTCCCCTGGCCGCTGGTAAGCACTTGTTGTTTTTATATTCTCACTTCAGCAGCAAAAGCCATCAAAGATAAAAGCGAAAAGCTCTTTGTCACACAGTGACAGTGGTCATGAAATTTTAACAACTTGAAGCACAGATCTGGAATTGGAGAAGAAGAAAAAAAAAAAAGACTCGTCCCTGAACAGAACTCAAATTCATTGGCACAAAATCAAGCAAATAAAATCGTAAAGTCGGTCTTTGGATGGAATGATTAGTTTTGTTAGTGTCCCACATTCAGAGATGATAAAATATAATACTGAAAACAATTTGAGAATCCACTTGTTTTCAGCTGAGGTTGAAACGAGACCAGCAACAACTGGAGCACATCTCAGCCAATTTATCTCTGGACTACCACGAAAAAGAGCTTACTTTATTAGATTAGGGTGGGATTATGGCAACTAATCAGACCAACTAAAATATCATAGTCATAAAGTGCTAAAACGGAAAATAAAAGAACCTTTTAACACTCAATAGACATTTCTGGCGCCTGTTTTGTTTTCACACATACCAACTGTTGCATGAAACAGGAGTTACAGACACAGATGGGCAACACTAGGACACTGATTTGCAAATTGAGACACTGAGAAAACACGGATCTGAGGAAATGAAACAAACAATGAAATCTGTGTGAAAGATAAACTGTCTCTCACACAGGAAAACAGAACGACTCATAATACACAAGAGGAAGCTTAAAATGACACACAAATAATGTTGAAGAAGAAGAATATGTTTAAAATGAACAGATGAACATCCAAAATGTTTCTATTCTAAAAATCCTTGTAACCATTAAGGTAAAATTAATTTTGAAAATGTACTTTTTTATTTATCTTTTTTATTTTTATAGTGGGCATAAGTTAGATTTTAGTCTAATACATTCATTTCATGTTGAAATCATTTTTAGTTTTCATTAGAAGTTTTGAGACATTTAATAAAAAAAACTATTAAATTGAATGAGAAAGTGTATCCCAAAAACTTTATTCTATTGTTGTTGCTTTATAATTACTGTTTGATGCCAATTTTCTGTAGTTTATATTGTAGTTGTTTTTCTTACAACTGTGTTTTTAATACCAGAACTTCATCTAATCCTAATCAACTGTTTTGTATGCTTGAAAATAACAAACTAATGTTGTTCTATTCAACATCAAATCAATTTTGTTGTCCTAACAAATCTATAAAACAGATGCATGAACAATGTTCAGAAAATCATACTGATGTTTCGTTTTGCTTTGCACACACACATAAACACACTAGTATTTCTAAAGAGAGCATACAGGAGGAGTGTGTGTTCACTGTCTTCTTCAAACATCTTATCAGATCAATTTGACTGAAACAGACATTTTTTATATAAAACAAACAAAACAATTTAACAGCGACTGCTCAGCATGAGAGAAATGCTTTTCTCTGATTCTTCTGTCAACATTGTTCATAAAATACTCTTATTTAATTGCGGGTGACATACATTTTACTGTTGTGCATCAAAGTTCTACACGATAGCTGTGATGGATCATAATACTATGACTTTAAAAGACCATTTAGAACTCATTAGCTTGAATTAAACTGCATTTATTAATATGGAATTAATATTTTTAACCTTATTTCTATTTTAGATTTAATTTAGTTGTGAAACCCACAAATTAGTGATTTATCACCCACATGCAACCAGATCTTTATAAACATTGGAACATTTGTCTATTACCAAACCAAGTTTAAATGTTGGTCTACAAAATTTAAACTGACTCATAGTTAAACCTTACCTGATCAACCAGGCCCAAGTCTTTGACAGAATACTTTACAAAGACGTGAGGGCCTGGAGCTGAACTGCTGTCTCTCAATTTCGAAGGCGGGCTTAGCCAGTTGAGAGAGAACCAATCACAGAAACCCNAGAAGTGATGCAACATATGTGACGCTAAAGCGGATACACACAAGGCGGAACAAAAACAAGAGGTTTAGCGAGCGGAGCTGTAATGGTAGCTACAGAGCCATGTTTAATGGAGGAGAAAAGACAAATATTAATGATAGTTGTGTCAAAAACTTGCGAATACGAGATGTCATTGCACACTCGGTTCAGGTATTTGACCGCCCCAAGCAAAACCGAAGAAAGCGCAGAAGTAAACACTTCATCCACAACCGAGTCCGCCATGTTGAATGTTGTGCTCTGGGTGGAAAACGCTAGTTCCATGTTTTCAGGATGACGCACAACAAAGGTGATTTGTAATTGGTCCATCCTAAAATTTGACGTGGAAATGATCGGGTGCGGCTCCGGTGTCAGACCCTTCTGCATTTGAACATAATGCAGGAGGATCTGATTGGTCAGGCAAAGTTAAACCTATATGTAATCTAAATATTACTTGGCTGATTTGATTTTTTTCCACCAACACTCTGTTAGCAATTATGATTTCAGCATTCCTATCAGTGGTGTGAGTACAAACAGAAATGAAGCTGTTGAAGGTCTGAAGTTCTGAGCAGAGCTTCATACCCCCAGGTGCCCTCAGACTTCTCTGAGTTGTTTGGTCCAAACAGCATAGAGAGGCAAATGGCTTTGATAAACTGTAGTATTTGGTGGCCTGGGAATGAGAACGGTTGTATTTGCATACCNGATCAGTCGTCCTGGTCCCCTTGCAGAAAAACAGCCCCAAAGCATGATGTTTCCACCCCCATGCTTTACAGTAGGTATGGTGTTCTTTGGATCCAACTCAGCATTCTTTCCCCTCCAAACACGACAAGTTGAGTTTCTACCAAAAAGTTCTATTTTGGTTTCATCTGACCATATGATGTTCTCCCAATCCTCTTCTGGATCATCCAAATGCTCTCTAGCAAACCGCAGACGGGCCTGGACGTGTCCTGGCTTCAGCAGGGGGACACGTCTGGCACTGCAGGATTTGAGTCCCTGGCGGCGTAGTGTGTTACTGATGGTAGCCTTTGTTACTTTGGTCCCAGCTCTCTGCAGGTCATTCACTAGGTCCCTCCGTGTGGTTCTGGGATTTTTGCTCACCGTTCTTGTGATCATTTTGACCCCACGGGGTGAGATCTTGCGTGGAGCCCCAGATCGAGGGAGATTATCAGTGGTCTTGTATGTCTTCCATTTTCTAATAATTGCTCCCACAGTTGATTTCTTCACACCAAGCTGCTTACCTATTGCAGATTCAGTCTTCCCAGCCTGGTGAAGGTCTACAATTTTGTTTCTGGTGTCCTTTGACAGCTCTTTGGTCTTGGCCATAGTGGAGTTTGGAGCGTGACTGTTTGAGGTTGTGGACAGGTGTCTTTTATACTGATAAGGAGTTCACACAGGTGCCATTAATACAGGTAACGAGTGGAGGACCGAGGAGCCTCTTAAAGAAGTTACAGGTCTGTGAAAGCCAGAAATCTTACTTGTTTGTAGGTGACCAAATACTTATTTTCCACCATAATTTGCAAATAAATTCTTTAAAAATCAGACAATGTGATTTTCTGGATTTTTTTTCCTCATTTTGTCTCTCATAGTTGAGGTATACCTATGATGAAAATTACAGGCCTCTCTGATCTTTTTAAGTGGGAGAACTTACACAATTGGTGGCTGACTAAATACTTTTTTGCCCCACTGTATGTAATCTAAATATTACTTGGCTGATTTGATTTTTTTCCACCAACACTCTGTTAGCAATTATGATTTCAGCATTCCTATCAGTGGTGTGAGTACAAACAGAAATGAAGCTGTTGAAGGTCTGAAGTTCTGAGCAGAGCTTCATACCCCCAGGTGCCCTCAGAGTTCTCTGAGTTGTTTGGTCCAAACAGCATAGAGAGGCAAATGGCTTTGATAAACTGTAGTATTTGGTGGCCTGGGAATGAGAACGGTTGTATTTGCATACCAGCCAATCTGTCCATCTGTTACCGAATATTGCAATCTCTCGATAGCTAAAAAATTCTGGCCTGAAATCTTCACAAGAAGTCTGTTCATAGCTGGGCAATCTCTCCAGGGCGCTCATTCGCAACTTGGCATCACTGTGAACTCATCCCTCAGCCACACAAGATGTTTCATACTCCTCATTCAGTCATAGATGAGATAGCTTCAAGGGTCACACTGTTTTGGGAATGAGGGCTCCACTGTGCTCAGAAATAGGGAATGTGGATGTGCTGGCCGTTATACATGGGTGTGGGTATGTGTAATAACAGTGCAGCACACAGTGTTGTTTGTGTAAAAGCAGCTGTGCAGAGCAGCACCCCAGAATGTAACATGGACCTGCTTGATAGGATTTATGTGTGTGTATCTTGCACAGCCCCCTGTAGAGATCAGTGGGGCATGCAGGGGAGTGCCTGTTCCTAACTGCTGCTGAGCTGACAGAACACACTGTTCAGTGGCTTGGATATGAAAAGGAGTTTTGGGGCAGCTCAAGGGGGTTTAAAATTCTACTAACAGAGTCCAAAGTTGCTGTAGTGTCACTCATGATCCTGCTGACATAAAATTAGCGATGCACATGTCTGGATTAACACTCTCACGCTTACAGAGTCTTCAACTAGTGGTATAAAATTATCACCAGAAAGTTATTAAAACTTCTGTGCCTTCTGTTACTTCCTAATACAGACTGAGTGTCAGTTTTTTTAAGTGTTTTGCCTCCTCAATAAATGTTTTTATCATATTCTGCACATCTGTAACTATGTGAAAATCTGTTGGAAGATATCTGTAGGGTTGTGGATCATGTCAGCCACATTTGGATACATAATCCTTGCGATGAATATTTTAAAGTTGTTTGTCAGATGGCTGGAAGAAGTTCTTATCACTACAGATGTTCGCTCCTCTTTTATGTGACTCAATGAAAAAAAAAAACTCCAGCTGATTGTCTTCACACAACTTTGCAGGTATTTTAGGTACCTACTTTAGAACTTTCTCAGCATAAAATGACTCAATGTCAATGGAGTAAATGACGTGAGACTAAAATGATGAACTTATGAATGAATGCAGTAAAGAACTTGCTATTGCAGAGGATTTTAATCAAGGTTTTACATAATATCATCATAAATTGGACTGTTCCAACTAATGCCAGATGGAAATCCTTTTATGGCATGTTGTACAATGAGGACCTGAAGTTCCTGTAAAGCTAAGATGTCTCTTCCTTAGTGTTTGGAGTCAGAGCCCATGTTGGAACCAGTTCTTTCTATTTTGACCACTACAGGACTAGATTAAGCCAAAGGAACTGGGGCCAGCGGAGCAACAACTTTCAGCTGGATCAAGGTAAACAGCTGCTGATGTCAAGTGTTGGGATTGTTAAAACGATACAGAACACCTAAACTTTACAAAAAACTTTTAAAGTGTTGCATCTAATTACCTTGATTTTATGGAAATGATGTTTAATATTTTAAAATCACTCGTAGGTGTCTGTAAATGTTGCCCAATACATGTCAATCGTAATTTTATTGTTGTTAAACTGTTTGTAACTTCAATTTTATACAATGTCCAGTATTACTAGATACTAGAGGTGGGAAAAATGATCGATTCTAAGATGCATCGCGATTCGGCCGTGCACGATTCTGCATCGATGCAGCATGTGACATAATCGTGATTCCCACTCAATCCAGGTTCTCAAGTGTCCTTGTCTTTAAGCTGCTAAAAATGTTTTATCCAGCACACTTTGAATGAAAAACAAGGAATTGTTTTATTTGAATATTTGCACTTTTAAATAGACAGGCTAAGCCTATGCTATTTGTTTTGGTATACTACATGTGAAATGTAGAATCCTGTCTTATAGCTGCTGTACTGAAAATTTTATTTTTTATACATACATTTTTTTAATTTAAGTAATAGGCAGCACATTTTAAAAATGGTCGTTCACTTCAGTGGAAAGATTTATGTTTTGTCAGGTTTACCGTAATAAAAAAGAATTCAAAACAATATCCGACTGCTTGTAGTAAGTTATTGAAAAACTGAGTGCGAAGAATCGTGATGTATTGCAGAATTAAATCGAATCTTTAGGCACATAATCGGAATCAGATCGAATCGTGAGGCAGGTAGAGATGCACACCTCTACTAGATACTAAACTATATTTATAAATCTTGTTTTTAAGAAATTAAAAAAACAAATTTTTAAAGAAAAATACATGTGTACAAACTTCGATCTGTGAGGGTAAACTGTCTCACTGTCCTGAAGACTTTTATAAAATTGTAGAATCCACTGATGAGAAATTGAAAGAATATATTGGAGGAAGTGTTCAAAGTGCTGTAATGACATTTCTCTGAGGTGGCTGTCTAGCAGCAAATCAGCTCTTATAATTTCAGCTAACATTGAAGTGGCTCAAGCACTGGCCCAGAGTCAGCACCTGCTCAAATAGAGGTGAAAGAGCCTTGAAACTGATTGGTCCAAATGGACTCTGAGACACTAAATACTAGAATTTGAAGGGTTCTTCTGCCATTTAATCCACATTTCCAATACAGTCCAAAGACCTTCTCGTAGCAGTGGCTTCATATGGCAGAACTGCATATAAAACTGCTTTACTCAATAATGTTAAAACAGTTTAATGAAACTCTAACATATGAATACATGCAGCTTACTGTTTTCAGCCAAAAAGATGTCTCATTTTATTCTTAAACTGGCTAAAATAGTTAATTATTTACAAACTGAAAAATTATCTGTGATTTTGTTGATTGCTGATACGTCAGTCAGTTAAGATGCAACAAACTGTAATAATAATAATAGTAATAATTTATTCTTATATTTAATTGCTATTTTCTAGAAAGCGGATATTCACAGCATTTGCAAACCCTCATTTTTGGTTTAACAGAATTTCACTGTTAAACATGAAAATGAAAGACTTGATAAATCAGAAGGTTAGATTTAACCCGACTGAGTTTTGGGTGCATGAGGTTACACACTGACATCTGCAGTAAGGTGAATGACAGCTTTTGTGAACTCTGCATACTTTCTCATTTTTATTAGTTTATAGGAGCTAATAGTGTAGTGGCTTTATAAACATGAGAGCTTGTTACAAATAACAGAAAAGTAAACAGATTCAGATAAATCAGCGGATGCTTTGCTGGTTAAAATTGACACATTTTTCCACGAAACTGCTTGAAAGGATTAATTCAGACAGTTTGAAGAGGGTTTTCATGGAAAGGTCATAAACAATATCTTACCTGTTGCACAGCTTTCTGAAGGACTACGGTTTGGAGGGAAAGGTTTAATTCAGAGCAAACTGACAAGCTAACAGCTAGTCCAATCCATGGCAGGAACAAAGTGCTGCCCTAGTGTTCAAAATTTCACAGTGGCTTATGCAAATACTATTTTATAAACCTTTACATCACATTAGATTTTAAATTATATGGTTATATTATGAATATTTGCAGGATGTAATGGCAGCAGCAGCCAGCTGTAGCGCCTTCAGTGCCGTCTATAAGTTCTTTCAATAGGTATATCACAATATTTGTGCCAAAATAACCAATTGTTATTGTTATTTGAACTGATGTTCATAGACTTTCAACAGAATCCAATTTCAAACTACTGCTTTGAACTGAAAAAGTAAATCAATTCTGTTAGATCGCTTAATTTTTTTATTCACCTTGAGAAAAAATAATTTCATGCTGCATAAACATAAGGAAGTTTTGTGTACATTGTTTTGGTTTCTTCTGCTTCCTTTCCATTCCCATTCCATATTCAGAGTAGGTACCTTTTCAGTTTCACCTCCTCCATGTGTCACTCCTCTTCACCTCCTTCCCTTCTTCTTCTTCTTGTTTTCCTACCTTAGCCTCTAGCTAAACCCTGGAGAAACAGGAACTTGATTCCCACAGGTCCCCATCAGCAGCACATCACAAAGTCTCTGCTGTGACACCCTTCTACAGTTCAAATTAATATCCCATACAATTCACACAAAAGGAGCATGAAGATTACTGCAGGAACATACTTGGACATGTTGTATGAAAGAAACTGTGCTCATTGTGCAGAGAATAATGCAACAATTACAAACAAACCTACTTAAAATTAAACACCACAGGTGGCATCATAAAGCCACTCTACATACAGCCACATAGAGAGACAGACAAAGGCAAACACGTAGCCGTGTGTGCACAAACACCAAGGAAGCAAACAAAGGCAATGCTGACTTTTTTATGACACGCTGAGAGGAAACTGTCACGGTCAGCTGCCGTTCCCACTGTGCTTCACTCACTACACCCAATCAACAGCAGTCAATATTTACAGCCAGTCAGAGGAAATGCTCCCTGCTGCTAAAACCAACCATTTCACTGCACCTGCTGGCTGGTTAATTAGACATTTATCTTTCATTTAGCCATGCTTGAAGTGTGGAAAAGCCATCAAAAGGAAAAACAAGCAGACATTTGTGTTTTTTTCAGATTTAGTCAGGGGTTTTGCCTAAAAAAGAAGAACATTTTTTGTATTATTTTGTTCAAATCTGACTAAGCTAGTACATTTTTTATTTGCCTGTCAAAACTGTCAAACACCCATTTTGATGTAACAATGATTGAACTGATGTTTGATGTTTGATTTCTTACTTTACTTTCAACCAAAAAAATCCAATGTATTCTGTTTTGCAGGACTGTTCTCCTTTATATCTGGAGTGTACCTTGAACCTCTCCCTCAAATCTCTGAGTCACTCTCATGATTTAAACAACTATAAAAGCACAAAGTAAAGCTAATGTGAAATAATAGTTGCGCAACCATCAATATGCATTTTCTATATCCACTTCATCCTTTATGGGGTTTGAGGGGATCTGGTCTTCAGAGTCATTGGACACAGTGCACCCTGAACAGGTCACCAGTATAAACAACAATGCACACAAACACACCTCTATAGGAAGTTTAGAATTACCAAATAAGCAACTAAGCATGTTTCGGGGTTGCTGATTACCCAGAGAAAACCTATAAATGAAAAGAACATGCAAACGCCACACAGAAACCCAGTTAGGAGTCAAACCCACAACCCAGATACAAGACAGCAGTTCTAATCAACTGCTGCTTTACATCCAGGATGTTTGACTATAACTTAATTGTTTCCCAAGATTTCCTTGTTTCTCACCGACTTTACTGTAAAGTTTCATATTTCCTCATATTACCTAAAGACTCTTCATGTTTAGGTGTCTGTGACCAAGACAAACACCAATAATTCTAAACTTATTTAGAGTGTCATTACTGTAAAAAGTTTCCTCATTGGTCTTACTGTGTCATTATTTATTAACATCTTCCCTTGACTGGTGACTATGTTAATGCTTCATACTTTCATTAGCTCATTCTGGATGTACAACCCCAATTCTTAAAAAAATTGGGATGGTGTTTTGACAAATATATTATTTCATTTTTTAATTAAAAAAACAAATTATTAATAGAACATATTAACCTATTTTGAATTTGAAGGCGGCAAAACATCCCCTAAATTTTTGAAAAAAATAACTGGAGGAAAATGTGACCTTAAACCATGAATTATAAGATTTAGAAATCTTAAAAAAAACCCTCATTTTCTATATAAAAGCATTTTAGAGAGGCAGAGCCTCTCAGATGTAAGGATGGGCAGAGGTTCACCAATCTGCAATAAACTATAACAAAAATTTGTTAAACAATTCGAGAAAAAATATCTCAACCTAAATTTGTGAAGAGTTTAAAGATCCCACCATCTACAGTGAATAATATAATCAAAATAGTAGAGAATCAGAAAGCCAGAAGTATAAACTGGATGCTTGTGATATTTGGTCCCTGAGGGAAAACAGTCACGATTCTCTACTGGATGTCACTGCATGAAAATTATTGAATTCTGTTTTGTTTACATTTTACACAGCAACCTAAAGATACAGTTTGGAACTGAGGTTGTATTTCCATCTTACAAATACTTTCAGAATAAGGTGAATAAAAGCATCTACTAATATATACACAAATATAAAAGAGGCTTCAGATGACCTAACCTTATGCAAACATTTCTTCACAAATAGAAACTCAGTGTATTTAACACATTTCTCTTTAATTCTGTTTACTAACTTTTAAATACCAAATCAGTCCTTGTCTTTTCAGCTTCAAGCAATGAGTTGTTTAAAAGTGTTATCTACAACACAAAGAAAAAATTTTCCTTTTTAAATTAATTGCTGAATATTTTCATTTTATTGATATCTAATTTAAAAGCAATAAAAAGAAAATGCTACATTTTTTTTGTATTTAAGGTGATATGACACTGAACTTTTTCAGCTAAAATGAAATTCTTTGACACATTCTGGTTCTATTGACAAGCGAACCATCCCTGTGTGATTTCTAGAGATGTGTTATCATGTCTAACCTACTCCTTGTAGAATGAACAGAACTCGGATTGTTATTGTTTTTAAATCCCTCGTTTTTTCACATTTTTCAGTTCAGTGTATGAACTCTGCGTAGTTGATTGTGTTGCTTTCAGATTTCAGCCTCGGTGAGATTTGGGCCCGTGATCCAGATCAAATCAAACATGTTTGAAAACATCTTGTCAGCCCTCAGCATCACTCTCAGCTCAAAACCTTTTCTTACACAACAGGATGCCTCGATGGTCAAGTTAGGTGTAGAATTACTGTTAAAATTGCCTGGTGTGACCTTGGCTCTGAGTACAAATTGGAGGGTTCTGCTGTGTAATCACCGTACTGATATCATACAAGCTGCTGTGCCTTTCTTTGTTTCTCCCAACTATTTTCTGCTTCTCCTTTCAAACAAAGATCACAAAGATCAAACATGTTCTCGTTTGCATTTTTTCCCCTAATTGTTAGAAGTGCTGTAGGCACCACTTTATAGCTGCTTGAAGAGAAGCTTCCATTTAAAATCAATTTGCTAACAATTCACAACAATAAATCTATCATATGGGCCAACCCCCCCCAAAAAAAATCATAATTTTAGTTAAACACCTAATTATTCATATTCAGTGTGCTCATAATTGCAGCAATCAATTAAAGCGGTGAAATTACATGTTCAACGAGTGTTGGGTGCTGGAATCAGAAGGGTAACATGATTTAATTTAGCTTCTCATTATTCAGGAAATTATCCACAGTGTCTCGGGGTTATCAATCAGCAAAGGAAGAATATTTCTGCCCCTTTATGTCTTTTTTTTCCCCCTGAAATTATTATTTTATCCTAATTGCTTGCCTGTCTGTAAAAGCAGCTGAAGTCCACAGCAGGAGACGAGTGTCTGCAAAGGGAAGTGAACAAACTAACAACAAAAATCCTGTAGATGTAAAACTACTTTAATGGATCAATGCATTTATGAAAATGATGAAATCTCTTTCTATTAAAAGAAAACATAAAGAAGCCTAAATTACTTTTAGAAAACTGTCAAATGATGTTTAGATGTATTTGAGAACTTGTGTGCTAAATGATTCTTCTTCATCAGCATGAGACATGTCTAAGTGGGGAAAGGAAAAGCGTTGTCAAAGACAAAAAACGTGCTGGAAAGACATGAAGTGAGTGGAGGTGTGGCACAACATGCCACCAGGCGAAATGACTGCAGCTGCCCTGACAGCAGCGAGCAGACAATCTGTTTAAGATACAGTCTGTACTGCCACGTAAACTGACAGCTTCCCATCCTTCGATCATTTTCTCTCAGTCGATATCACAGTCTGCACTAGAAATATTTATTAAAGGGGAGTGTGATTTTTTTTTTTTTTTATTTCATTTACTATGTACACACAGGGAAAAGAGCAAGGCAGAAGGATGAAAGAATCTGGCACCCTTACAAACCTGGATAGATTCTGCACAGTTAATTAAGATAAAATGATTCAATTCTAGAGAGATTGAGGCAGCGATTCGGCACGTGGGGGCCATTCTGATCAGCATCCAACAAGCGCATTCCTCGACATTTTGATGCGAGACAATCTTTTGCATTTTCAATTACACACTCCAACAGGCCTTTAACTACTAAAACCAAACTCATTTGCATGATTGAAATATAATTATGGCGTGCCAAAAACACAGTTGTGTTTTGGTTTCTTGTTACAATCCAATTCAACCCGTTCTGCTTCCTTGCTGAAATCAATCTCCAGTGACAAGCTCGTAAGTAAATCCCTCTGAGTAAAAGTTTGACTCTCTAAGGAAAAATACTAAAGCTAATGACAGCCTCCTCGCATTAGCAAGGGTGTGAGTGAGAGGAATGCACAGCGAGAGTGTGAGAAACACAAGACAAAAAAAGTCAGAAAGAAAAGCTCATGACATGTTGCTAGTCTGCATGTCCAGCTCATCTTCCTCGCTGCTTAGTCAGGAGATTTATTATTGGAACCAGAGGCAGACCAGATGGCTGTTTTGACACTTCCATTTCTTCCTATGGGTCACCGAGCAGCTCTCGGGTATTAGTCTACTATCTGTTAACAGCATGTTGGTCATTTCCCTACTGCAAAGTTGAAGTTTTCTAACCTGCACACAGATGGTATTTACAAATCAGTAAATAGGTGTCAGCTGGGATCACGGCTGCAACAATCACTCAGCAATTTGACGCTCAGATGTGTGTGTGTTTGTGTGAGAGAGAGAGATTACGTACGTGCATTTGAGTATTCAGAGTCAGCTCATGTTTTTGTTGTCGTACAACCAAGATTAGGATGTTAATATCTATAACTAATGAGAAACAAAACACTGTTTATGTTTTGTCCAGCAAAAAAGTAATTAGCAAGCAAAAGCATTAGCTGATATCATTTGCAGGAATGACAGCATGTGAAATAAATACAGTGGGATTCACGAGGCCATGTGCAAAGTACAAACTGAATAATCTGCTGGGAGTGCAACCTTGATATCTCTTCTTTTGATGGTTCAAATTAAACTTTTTCTGGTGTTATTATTTTTTTATGTATCTGTCAAGCAGCCGTTACTCATTATTTTACCCGTCACTTCACAAAAATAACAGAACAAGATAAAAGTTATATTTCACTTGCTGTCCCTTTGCACTTCATGTCAAAGCTGTTGTTTTTGCAGAGCAGTAGCTGATATGTTCATTTCTTTTTCTTTTCCATACTTAAAATGCTACTTGTAGTAATTTAAGAAACATTTTCTGTGCCATTTTCTCTAGGTGATATACCATTTCTGGCAGCAAACACTAAAGTTTTAAACATCACTTCTCAGCAGACTAATGCTTATTACAAAAAAAACCAAAGAACTTTTAATAATACTCTTAAAAGAAGAAAATCACGACTTTGACAATGCTTGATTCATTAATATGAATACAGTTTATTTATAATTTTTTGGTTTCTGATTAGATCTAAGCTGAATTTATTCTGTTTGAGTAAACATGAAGTCATCAAATTTCCCTTTACAAACTGGTATTTTGATTGAGAGGTGCAAAACAAATTTGAGTAAGTAAAATCCAATATTTCCATTTAGTCTGAGTGAAGTACGGCCATTCCAATCATGTTCTGAGTCTTATCTGTGAAGAGACAACGAGACAAGCAGACAGGTGCTTGTGAGCGCATGTCTGTGCATCTTTTCTTCAAAGAAAAGTTGAATTAAAACTGATGTACTGCAGATCGTGGATCTGTTCTTGTCTGTGCTACGAGCTGAACTCATATTTACTGACATTTAATCCAAGAAGACATTGCTTATCTTGGGTCAGTTAGGATCACTAACCTATTTTAAGAATGTAAAATGTCAGAATTGCAGTGGAGAGGATGGTTTATTCATGTTTTATGTCTTTTTAGTTCTCAGTGGATAAAAATTTACATACCTCCTTCGTACAGCTAAGTTTTATCAGAAAGCGTTTAGTATGAATTTTTGTTCAGATCTCTAAAACATAAAAGTTTTATGATTCAATATAAAAGGGTTTCTGATTTTTATATTTCTATAAAACATAAGAGGAACAGCAACCACAGAGTTTAAAACATGTAACTGGGTGAGCTTTATTCATGGATATCATTTATAATCGAAATCCTTTAGCTCCTTGTCTTCACCCTGCACAGGTGAGAAATAGATCAAAAATCAAATATGGCATTATGTTTGTCGACCCCTTTTTTAACCATTTCTAGATTGATTTTGTCCCCAGTTTGATCTCTTAGTTCTGGAGATTACTTAATTTATTAATTAATTTATGTTTTCTGACTAATTTTCTTTATTATGGTATTCTTCATTTTAGTTATAGACATAGTCTATGGTCCTTTATTTAAGTAGATTTAGATTCTTTTTTTTTCTGGCATAGTGTTTCTCATGAGTTTTGTCCTTCCATTTCTTATCATTTCATATAATCAAGCTTTCCTTTATTCTGTCACAGTTCTTGTTTTTTTGGGTTCTGATAGTTGATGTCATCTAATCTTGCACTGTCAGATTCCCCTGCATTCCAGCCCATATCTTCATGCTTCAGCTTCTTTTTGTCAAGTTTCTTTAATTCAAAAACTCGTTTTGTTTTTACCTGCTAGCTGCTGCTTCCTGTCTGCACATCTGGGTCCTACATCACAGCCACGCCCACCTGTTCATGACAGTTACTGAGATGGCCCAAATTGTAACATTTCAGTCTGTTCACTTCACAAAGTGCCAAATCAGAAGCAAACTTCAGCATCAGGGACTCTTTCAGCAGGAATATCACAATAAATGTGTTCGATTAACCATGAAATGTGAAATGAAAAGAGCAGTGAAAAGGTTTTAAAACAACATTTACATGAATTGCTATAATATTTTAGAGCTCAGAGTTGTTTTAAGATGGCAGTGATCCACTTTGTGACAGCAATTAAACCGTTAGCTGCTAACTCATCAACCCAGACAAAATGATGTCCTCAAAGTGGATCCAATATGTCTGGATTTTATGGCTTTTTCTGAATTTCAAACACTATAGTATAATGCAAAGACCATTTTATTTGGAATTTTTAAGTTATAAGTCTTTTCACTTACCTAAGGAGTAATCTTACCTGTGAGTGGAATTGGCTCATATATCCATTTAAATTCTGAAAGATTCTTCTCATTTTTACTCAGTGTAGAATATATTTTAAGGTATTTATTCACTCTTTAAAAAAAAAACTTTTATAGACAAAGATGCTCAAACTTTCAAACAAGCAAAACACTGTTCAATAAAATTCAGCTTTTTGTCTTCTAGCCATGTTGCTCAAATCTATTTAGAATTTAGTTTTCTGTATCTGTTGTAAATAAGTGGAAATAATTATATGGATATATTTTTTAAAACATTTGCACCAATGTGTTCTACAAAATTGATGTCATGAAAGACTGTTTGGGCTGCAGTAAATCACAGTCATATATCATCTTTCAAATTCCATGCATTCACGCAGCACATGTCAATAATAAATTTGGCCAATCCAATAGACTTATTGCATTTGATGCATCATGACGACAAAACACAGGGAAAGGGATATGGAAAATGTGTGTTTATGGTAACTAATATCAACATCTTAATATTAAACAATAATGTCTCAATGATGTTTTTCTAGTTCTGTACAGTCCTAGAGTTAAAACATCAGAGTTAGTAGTAATTGTAACCATTTTCTGACAAAAGAAACTAAATTCGGTTTATAAACCTTTTGAATATTTTGTGATATCTGTCTGTTTGTCTTTTTAAAATCTGAATATTTTTATCATTATTGTTGTTATGAATGTTTTTTTTTTGGCCCATATGCTTTTGTCTCAAATGAATAAATAAAGTTTATAAGAAAGTTTTTCTTTCATTATTTTTTTTTTTTTTCTTGGTTTTGACTTTTCCTGCTTCTACAAACACTGAATTGTTCTTTTTGCTGCATTTTTTATGCAGATCCTAAAACAGAAATCTGATACACTGGCTGAGATTTAACAGTCTCATTTGTTTGAATAAAGAATAGGTCAAAATTAATGTGCCGGTGATGTATAATTAAAAGTCTATTTAAAGTTTTAATTCATCTGCATTTCATATGGACACACACGAAGAGTTTTTTCCACGGTTTCTTTAAGGATTTTGTTCTCTTTAAAACAAACTTGATTGGTAATTTTTTAATGTACACATAAAAAAAAACAGTTCCCTTTTCAGTCATAAAATACATCATGTTTGTTTCTACTGTTATAGATGGTGTTTTATATATATGTCAGTGTATAAATATGGGCAGACTGCCTGAGTGCTTCATTGTCTATAAAGACAATAAGCACATTTCTTCAGATAAGTTCATTGACATGCACAAATCCTGATGTTTTTGTATTTGTATGCATATGATGCTTAAACTCAACCAGTAAACTTGTGTGCCAAATCACACAAACCCACATTAATCATTACTTGTTTTGAGTGAGCTTTCCCCATGATGGACTCATTTCCCATTCGACAGCAAGTGAAAACCTGCCAGGGGCATTATAATGTTCCTCCTCCTCACATCTTTCAACATTCTTCTTCATTACCCTGCCACAACACCACAAACATGACCTGCACCAATAAAATGTTCCATTAATTTTATCACGGCCGTGAATGAATTCTCCACAATCCGCGTGGAGGCAAGGATCCGACTCTATAAGCGACGTACTGTTGCTCGCCTAAATTATCATACAAAGCAAATAAAGACGCAGATTTCTTTATTTCACGCAGCCCCTCAATAGAGACTTGTGCACGAAAAAACACAGCTGCATCAAAGCTGGAAATTTATTATCTGTTTCAGCTTTATTCAGTCACCACATGCAGTCCCCAAGTTTATGAACACACACATTATAATTAGTCTACAAAGACTCACTGAATATTCAGTGGTCCAGATCCACTGTCTCGTTTTATCACAATACGCATGAAAAAAGATGAGCACATCTAAGTTTAGGGCTGAGTTTTGATCAGCCAAGCCGAGCACTGTGGTGCACAAAAATAGATTGGTAAATATAATGAAAATAGATGATAATACATTCAATTTACTTTCACACTGCGCTTTGAAGGATGACCCATCCATATGCATTACATCTCTAATGATAAATAATGACCTTGTTTGATGATAATGTTAAATTTAATGTGATATTAGTTTAAGTCAATTTGAAGCTGATCGTCACACTGAGTCTTTCAAAAGTCTTTGTGCATTTAGGAGACGAATTATTAGTTGTTATTTTTTTTTTTTTTTTGTCAGAGTTGTTTAAAAAAACAGTTTTTAAATCAAGCAGGAGAAGATTTCTCCCTGTTAATGCTGAACCGCTGCAGTGACCCAACCACGCGGGGCACGACAGCCACTTATGGCTCAATCTCAGTGGCTGCTTGTCAGTTTAATGCTGCCAACAGACTGTGTGCCCTTCATTTTGTTCCAGCTCCCATCTATGGGAAAGTGCACAGGGATTATATAGAGAATGCTTCACACACAGCAGGAGCTTATACTTCACAACACAGGTCCGATTCCCGTTGAGAAGACTGAAATACCATACCTGCAGAGCTAGATAAGCCCTCGGTCCTCCTTTTTATTCCTCCCCCTATTATTTTCCAGAATAAAATCACATTGCTGAAAAAATGGACAAAATTATTATGAAAGGAAAAAACTGCATGCAAATAAAAAGATGGAGACAATTTAGGCTATGAATTTTCATTCTCATACCTGATCCATGATGCTTTGCATGCTGTATGCATGACAGAGTTTTGCAGCAGGATTTAGCTACGAAGAAGTCAAATCTTCAAAAGTTTCACAATCAACTAGCCGATCAGTCCTCTGACAACTGGAAAGATAAAGTGTTCTTTTCCAATAAATTGCTGTCAGGATGGTGTGATGCTGCTGACTTAGATTGGCAGCAAGAAAAACGAGGTTTATGATTCAGAGCTTTGCCCCTTTTTATATATATATATTTTTGGATTAGATCACATGTAATGTTGAAAAAAAAACTAATTAGGTCATCTTACAGATTTCTCTATAGCCCACTGTAGCTTCAAGGTTTATGAAAAAAGTGCTTTCCAAAAAAAAGAAAAACCTTCTCAGCTGTGGTGCAATCGATGCAGCCATCAACCTGAAACAGAAAAACTAACAATGTTGAATCTGTTTAAGATAATAAAGTTGAAATCCAACTATTTATTTTCTCATTTAATAATGAATCACCAAACTTCATTTAACTCAAAATCAAAGCATCCCAGCAGAATGAGTGAAGAATTTCATGTCTAAAAATTTGGTATTTCGACTTTACACAGCTGATATTGCCTAAAAACACCGTCTGTGTTTATCTGAAGCTTTTGATCTGCTTTCCAACTGTTTTGATTAACCAGCTAGACCTATTACAAAACCATGAGATGGTTTAATATAGCAAAGTGAGCCATAAATTTAAAAGCAACATGGTGCGATTTTCCAGCTTTGAAGAAGGTGCTTTTTTTTCTTTAGCTCACGGCGCTGCACCAGTGAAAAGGCTGACCGGGGAGTGTCAGGTCATCAGAATGCAGTGATTGTGGTACCTGTCTTGAGAGAGATAATCAGGACTGAGCACAAAACCGTCGCTAAATGTAAATCCAACATAATAAGTTCACCACAACATAATTTGATCATATCTGAAAGAAGCTCTGCCCTGTAGAGCATCATGATGGAACTGATAGTAATTAACTTTACAGACTTAAGGTATCCCTGCATCAGATGAAAAAACAACCCTTGATTGGTGGGATTAAAATGTGCTGCACGTACTGCACGACTTCATATGCCAAACAAATCAAAAAAAGAGAGAAAACATGATTTTGAAAAGAGCAAACTACAAACATTCAGTTATAGCAATTTATTTTTTTCCTATTGAAGTTTTAAGTTAAAAGATAATTTGTATTTTATTTGTTATAACTTTTAATTCACTTTATAAATGCTTTTTTTTCTATATGCTTGTTTTACTCTACATGATAAACATTTGACAGTGTGCTATAACACCATTTCGACTAAATGAATTCATTAATTTCTTACATTTCTCTCTGTTCTTTTCAACCGAGCAACCTGCTGATTTGTAAAGTCTCACGAGAACAATGACAGTCAACAAACCAAATCATGCTGAGTATGTGAAGATGCACTTCAACAGGCTGCTTGAGTCCTGAAGTGGGTTCATTGAGGTGAAATCCAAACTTTTTGAATCAAATTAATTCCGTGTGCTATAACCCTTGTTTAGACTTTTCACATGTGCAAAAATCTTTAGCCACATTTCTTCTTTTTATTTTAATACAAAGAGGCGGATTTTTGAAATAGCTGTTATAAGTAATAGTTTTATTTTGATTTTTTTATATATATTATTTCTCTTTTTTGTTTCTTGTTAGTTCAGCTACTTAATACTGACCTGTAAAAGCTCAGACACAACATTTGTCATTAGCCATAAGCCAGTGCTCAACAGAATCCAGAGTTATTTAATGTAAGAAAGATTTTCCTGATGTTGATTCCTCATTTTTAGGTGAAATGCAATATTCATTTTTGAGTGTCAGGGGAATGTTTCATGTTAAATCCATGCTGGGACCGGAACTGAAATTCAAGCTAAAGAAAATAAAAAAAAAACAAGGGAAATTCCACTTCAGGCACTGAGTGTTAAGACAAAATATAACTCCAACTCTCTACCTCATTGCTTACCTAAATAGAATTGCCATGTGTCCCATATTTTTCGGAAAGTAGGAAGTGCCCCCATCTGAATTCATGGAGATTACACACGTGCACACATACACACACACATATACTAGCTCAGAGAGTCCCAATTACCTGCTGGAAAATGCTGGCACCAAAGACACCCCAGACCGTTACCAAGAGCCCACACAAGGCTCACACACTCAGCTTGATGCCCACAGCGAAACAAAGGGGATTTCAAGTCTCTGTTCAAATCCTTTGGCTTTGGAAACATCTCTGCTTCCCCCCTATATGGACCTTTTAAGAACTGGTTTATCCTCTATTACTGTAGCATTGTGCTTGGATCCGGCCCTGGGCCTCCTCGCAGCAGCACAGCAGGCTATTCCGTTCAAGAGGAAAACTGGGACAAGATGACTAAATAAGACAAATCGTGAAATTACAGTTATTGGCTTGGATAGGATGCAGACACGTGCTTAGAATTTATTAAAGCTCTAAAAACACACATTACTGTTGCTGATTAGATATAAAGGACAATCTGATCAATCAGTTTGCCAAAAACATTAAATCTGTTTGTTGAGAAATGTTGGTAAAATGTCCAGCTGTAGAGAGTAGATTGGCACTTCCTGCTGTGTTTGAATTGAATCTGGTGAAAATGTATGTTGTGAATTTGGTTATCTGTGGTAATTGAATTCTAAAGAGAAGGAAAGGCCACAGATGGTAGCAGAGTAAAAGTAATGAGATCATGAAAACAGACTGGTGGATGCAATAAACAGAGTGGAATGCAGATCTGAGCATGGATAACAGAAATGCAGCGTGACGTATAGGTCATCACATTCTGCCAGAAGAGGATGAGGATAAAGCAGGTACCTCACATTATTTAAGCTATAGCTTCACATCTGTATAATCACTTCCTTTATTGACAGAGTTTAATTGTAGAATTAATACCACTTTAGTGTCAGTGCAAAAAACTGGAAGTCCTAGCCAGCACTCTTAGCATTATCATGGCATTAATACAGAAAGCAGGGGGAATCTGCTTGCCTGGATTTTCTGAGGATAATATAGGAAAACATGTTCTTGTTCGCAGTTACAGGAAGTTAGTGTTCATCTCTAGCAGTCACTGACAGGAGGCGGGGTTACACCTGGACAGGGACAGTCAACATTCACACACTATCACCTATGGTTGAGTTGCTCATTAACCTGTTAACCTCTGTGGTAAGAAGCCATGGACCCAGGTGAAAACCCACGCATGCACGGGGAGAACATGCAAACTCCATGTAGAAAGATCTATGTTTCAAACTCAGGATTTAAAAAAAAAGATTTCTTTATTTCAAGATTCTGCAAGGCAACAGTGTTACTAACGTGCAGGCCACTACTTAAAGTCACAATCTTTATCTTATATTTCATGGCTACCAAATGGTCTAGAAAAAAAAGGCCAAAAAGTTAGCTGTGAAACATTCAATTTGTGCACATGTTTGCACATCTTTATGATTAGAGTTCACGTTTGTACTTGTTTTTAATAAACACAATGTCCTAACATTTTCCAAATTTGATTTCTAACTTTTTTAGCCTAATTCTTTAGTCCATTCTTACATGTTATTTACAGCTTTTTGTCAGGACTCGGTTATTTCCCAGAAGGTAAGCAGAGTTACATGTGTTTCTGCATAATTTGGCACTGTGTTGGTTGTTTAAAGTGCTTTATGAATAAAGATGGATTAGATCATTACATACACCACTAGATTGTTCATAAAACAGCTCTAAAAACAGTCATTATGTTTTTACTTCTCTAAGTTTTACCTCCAAAACTTGCTGAAGTAGTTTCAGTGCCAAAAGCTAACTAAGGTGTTGAGTTGCTAAATCTAATAGAACACTGAATAAAAATCTGAGTAATGTCTATTTCTAGGTGAGTATTTTTTTCCAAATAGTTTGTGATTTGTATTTATAATCTAATATCATTTTAAAGGAAATACACAATTTAACTTTTTAATGTTTTATGAATAGATTGTCACATAATATTCCTTTGCTTTATGATAGAGGAACTTAACCCTGAGAGAAAAAGGTGAAGTGACTGAAGACGGAGGAAATGAGCAGGAAAGAATGATGAAAGAGGAGAAGGTGAAGGGCATGATGCCATGGAGAGAGGAACAACACATAAAGGAAACTATCTCCTGCATGTGCATGTCAGTATTCTTATTATTGTGATCCTGATTACAGATTCAAGCTACAACAAAACAATCAAGCAGATCTATAGTTTCAGTATCAACACTACCATGATGTACATCCTAGCAGATGCACATATAACGTGTTTAACTAAAAAGCAGATTTTTCTCATTTCATGATGACATCTGGTCTGCTGCAGCACAGATTGCACTTTTTTGTCCTGACAGGGCCTACCAACTAGCCATCAGCACATTTATCGTTAACAAGAAATAGACCAATAACAGTTTTTTTTGTTGTTGTTGTTGGTTTTTTAAGGCTTCTTGCAATTTTGAGCTCAGGTCTGGCCTAAAGCCCACAGATAGATCAATATCTTCATCTCATTCTCCAGGCCAATATATCACACATCCAGGCAAAACATGTGCAGCTGCTGAAATCAAACCCTTATATAAAACAGTGTCTGACCGTAAAGTCTGTTTCTACAAGAAGCTGTTGAAATGTCATAAAGCAACAATGAATCATGCACAGTTGACATGGTAACATATGGAATATGAACTATTAGTGCATCAGCTGACTTTTGCTTCCAAAATTTACATGCACATGTGCACATTTCTGATAATCGAAGGCAAATACTGCACATTTATTAAGTGTGAAACATGCAGAGATGATTTCAATCTATTTAAAACTACGGCTGAACAGTTTTGATTCTCACTTGACTTGTTATGTAGAAGTATTAATATTCATAGTAGGTTTTGGAAGATGGAGGTCCAACTACTAATACATTTTCTTATTGGCTGGAACTTTCACTTATGTTTACCTCTCTTGAGGCAGTGTTGCTGAAAATTGGTAGGGGAATTGAGTCCTGGTTTGGGGACACATTCCTAAAGGTGTTGAATAGTTTTCCCTCAGGTTTCAATTCATTGTGTCCATTAAGTTTGAAATTAAAACTGTGTTCTCAGTCTGTGGAGGTTTTCCTTCCACTTTTTAGTGTTGCTGAGCTAAGGCAAACTTCTTAATTGTTTTTTTTTTTTTTAAGAACTGATGAACTGGGTGGCGAATCAGATCATGAGGAGAAGCTTCTTTCCAAAGTCAGACATTCAGATAAAACTAAAATGACAAGTCAGAGAGACAGAAAGTAGGAAAAGCTGAATCCTCACAGAGATGGAGAAAAACTTTATGACGGAGCTGCCCATCTGGAACATTGCCACTGTTACAAATTATGTTTCGGCAAAAAAAAAAAAAAACACTAAGGCAATAGCTTCCTTCTCTGACCTGAGCAGATAACGCCAATACTGGATTCCTATCACCTGTGTCATCATCTTTTCTGCTGCTCTTGGAGCATTCACACACAAAAACTGGCAAAAAATGACAGAACTATCTTCAGAGAGAAAGAAAAAGGTTATTGGCTTTCTCTGACAACTTATTGCAAAACTTATTGCACTACTTTTCTGTGAGGTGATGCAGTGTGGGAACACCTCACCATGGGGGTTGCAGCCCAAGTGACAGAATCATGAAAGAAAAAAGCACGTATTGTACCTCCTCGGTCCCGTGGGACGACAGCTGATGGAGCAAGATAAATATGTGATCTCTCTCTGTCAATCTTTCACACAGGAAGAGCCAACAGTGTTGTTAACATTCTCTCTCTGAACTGATTGCGTAGGTTCATTCTCATTTCCTTCTGATTTTCTGTGTGCGCATCAAGTCTTCTGTTAGTTATGCTAATTGCCTCTAGACCCCCCACAGAATGTGATCCTTTCCCAGTTGGATGGCTCTGAAGCTGTTTGCCCAAGGAAATGTGTGTGTGCACGTCAGTGTGTGTTTACAGTGCACAGATACAATGTGGTGAAAATCTTTAATGATGCTGCGCACACGTGTTTGAGCGTGATTATGTGTATCTGCAGAATTAATTCCCAATTCTCCCAACACTCAAAGTTAAGAAGGAAAATATTTCATCTTAGTGCGTTCATATATCGATTATTCTCCTTTTTATTCTTTGTCTGTTTGATCCCATTAGTAAAGTTAAACCAGTGGGAAATGACAGACATCCTTCTCAAACACTTCTTTCTGTGTGAATTTCCTCTTTAAATTCAGCAAGTAGGTGACTGAAAAAAAAATATGAAAAAGGAAAAATCACTTCCTGCTGTGTATTCTAAAGACCCATAGCTTTCCAAGTTATGAGATTTTACATACATTCAACATTCAGTTTATTTTTATTTTTAAACAAGATTGCACGGATAAAATAACAGTTATAGACCTGTCATGATGAGTTCATGCCCTAAAGTGCTTTTTATTGTACACAAGTGCTAGAAGTGGCTCAATATAAGTTGGAAAGCTACGATTCTCATGATTTCGCTAATTAAATCGTTTATTTTTTTTAATGTCTGCAGCTAATCAGACAACAACAGATTTTTTGGGACAAAGTTCTGGATAAGCTTGTTCAGTAAAAAATAATGATAAAGAAAAAAAAATAGCTTAAAAATGCTTTATTTGATGTATTCCCACTGATTGCTGTTGCATCATAAGCTGGGCCTCGTCATTCTGTCTGAAGTAATCTCTTCCAACTCCAATTTTCTAAGTGAACATTTTTGATAAGATGATTTTAAAGTAAAGCCGCAGTCATTAGCTTTGGATTGACATCTCACCAGCTACAGCAGCCACTAAGACTCGTATGAAGAATAAGATGCATTTAAAGGACAGATGTACGGTGGTGCAGCGGGTTAGCAATGTTGCCTCACAGTAGGAAGGTCCTAAGTTTGACACCTAGCTGAGAGTTTGCATGCTCTCCTCATGCATGTGTGGGTTAGGGTAATCTGATTTCCTTCCACGGAGCAGTGACATGCGTGTTATAGCTCTGCATAGTTTGAATCAAAACAGAGATATGCTCTAGTTTGTGTTAGAAATTCAAATGCTCTTAGCATGTAGCACAAGGATAAAAAATTATGAAGCTTGGAACAAAAACCGCCTAAATCCAATGAATTGATTTAAAGTCATTCATTGCCAAAAGATACTTAGAGTCAAAACCCCTGAGCCAAGGTGCTTATCTGAATCATCCAGACCCAACTCGCACTGCTCTGTTGATTAAATGCCTCTATTTATTTTCTGAATGTTTCACTTAAGGTCTTTTGCAATATACATATTCAATAATGTTGAAAAGAACAACTGAAAAAATATGCCAAAATAAATATGGCACATTTTCTACTAGACAATAAGGATTATTTTAAATAAAATCAAGAGAACTAATCTGAATCCAGTCAGTCATCTGAAGTGCATGTCCTACAGTCAAATCCAGTCAAAAGTTTGGACACACTTTCTCATGCAACTGAATGAGAAAATGTGTCCAAACCTTTGACTAGTAGTGTAAATTAAATGTTATAACATAAAACATATATGAGAAACGTGGTGTGGTCATGTTTGTGTTATTTCTGCTGCAATGCAGTAAAGAAAAGACAAAACAAGAGTCCATCTTTTGCATTTTGGGGGGAAACTGTCATGACATCCTGCACCCTGAATCTTTTAACAAAGTGCTTTTTCTTGTCAAAATTTAACCACAAGACCACGTTGTTGCATTGCAAAATGTCTTCATATTGCATGTGGCTCACAAACATGTACAACAAAAAGAATAAGTGGTTTAGCATTAATATGAATCACTTCTATAAATATGAGAAAATTTGATATATTTACACAAAACAAAAACATGCACTAATAGAAATTTCAGGAGACGAGAAGGTTTGACATCACATTAATCTATTATTTGAACAGAAAAATGGAGATGGATATAGAAGGGCGTCCGACAAAATGCACCTCAGTGAACCATTTCTGAACAGATGAGAAAAAAATTCAGGCTCATTTTTTAGAGTTATAAACTTGTTTTTATGTCTATATCTGAAAAAAACATCTTTGCTTTCAGTCGCTCATAAAATATCGTCGGTTAAAGAGGTTCAGACCAACACGCTTGTGATATTTTTTTTAAACTGAGCTTTTCTGCTATATTTGGAGCTCCTATCCACACAAAATAGTTTTATGGGGGGTAAGAAAAACAGGAATGTTTTTTTAAAAAAAGCTTTTTAAAGCTTATATTTTTAAAAACCCATTTTGT
>SSNP01000014.1:3980365-4106336 GCA_006937955.1 Pachypanchax playfairii
GGTACATCTGTGTGGAAGCAAGATGGAAAGCTTTACAGAAATAATGTGTAGCAACCTTTGTCATGCATGCCCACCACTTCATGTCCTGGAAACAAAAACAACAATGAAGCTGTTTTTACCATTTTGTCTCGCATCCTGATTCTGTCTCCAATAAACTTGGATTGTGCAATGAAGCAGTTAATAATGAGAGAAAATTGTACAAAAACAAATATTAGGCAAATATTTAGCCGAGCTACGGATGTACCTTCTGTGTATTTTATCTTGTTAATCCAGACCTTTTGCCACCAAATGGAGCTGCATGCCCCTTTCAGCATTTTTGCTTAAATAATCTTATAAAAGAAAACAAAAATAAATAACCAGAGTAATATAAATGAGGTCATAGATTTGGAAAACAACTAACAGCCCAATAATGTCAACTCCAACTGATAAACCAAACTTGTTCTTAAAAAAATCTCATATCTTTAAATTTCAAAGATGTAGAAATTGACAAGCGATTGTTTCATTCAGTTTCTGACGGCTTTTTTTAGAACAACTATGAAATAGTTTGAGCAGCTGCAGGGACCTCCGAACAGGTTGACTGACCTACAAAACAAAAGGCAGCTGCTGAGCTTCATCCTCTCTCCCCATCTGTTACCGTCTGTTTTTATTAAGAGCAAATTGGGATTTGGCTGTTGTGCAACCCTCTTCTTCATATATCTTAATTGATTTTCCTAATGAAAACCTGTCATTCCCTAAATTATTGTTCGATGGCTGATTAGAGATAACTTAACCTTTCTCCCTCTGTTCAGTTTCATTTTTAGCCCCTTCATTATCTTTATTTCTTCATCAAAAGACGGAGCTCCATATGAAAAGGCTTCTCGTGACAAACACACACTAACATACAGGACAAATAATTCCCTGTAGAATAACATGGTTCAAACTTTTAACACTTAACTACCATTTGTGTGTCTTGTAATTGACCGTCTGACATTTTCCATTTCCCTCCATCTCTCTCTGTGAAAAGCTTTTTCCTCCAACAACAGAGAAGTTTTCTTCAAACATCAGTGTTTTTCTGTCTTGTAAAATAATTGAGTAAAAAATACAACTCTGCAAACAAAATCCTTAAATTATACTGAGGATGTTTCAAACTAAAAACAATATCTAATGAAACTCCAGGAAATAGTCGTTGTAATAGTAGTAATTTCACAGATTCATGTGTGTCCAGTGTCACTGAAAGTTAATTTTCCTCTTCTAAGAATGGAATGAAACAATCAGTTTTAATTCTCTTTTTTTTTCTTTCTGGCAAAGACAGAGTTTTCACAGTCAGATAGATGGTGGAGGGACTAGTAATTGATTTGTTCCCACTCAGAATCTCTTTAACTTTAAAATGAGTTTTGTTTTGCGTTTTCAAAATGATAAGCTACGTGGGAAACAATGAGAAGCAAGGAAGGTAATGCTTTTACTATTAAAGCCTGTACAGTCATAGAAACGTATGTTACAGCTGAAGCTGAACAAAAGAAAAGACAAAGGAAACAAACACTGAACCTGAGAAAGTTAAAGTAAGTAAAATACATTAAGATAAAAGTTCCAGGGACAGACGAGGACTGAAAAAACATATCTGATATTTGACTTAATAGTTAGCCACAATTCAAGTGTGAGCACTCAGATAACTCTATTGATGTTGGCACAAGAATGATCAATAAAGCTGAACAGATTTAATATTATAGAAATAGCATTAAGGCCTTTACTGAACTACAATGTGTGAGTTTAATCTCATAATTCTGTGGGTTTTTGTAGATAAAGTTCTCATTGACTTCTGAACTTGCAAAGAGTTTTTATCATCAGATTATTGCATTCAGGGTTCACCTTTAAGCACATTATGTTTCACTAATCTTATAGGGATTACAAATAATAATGTGTATAAAATAGGTCTGTTTATACTTCATTTATCTACATGTTGATGAGACACTACACTCATCATGATAAAAAATAAACAAGTTACTTATTGATAGAGGTCAGCTTGCTAAATACTACACTATAATGTTACACCCATAATACATATTTAAATAAACAATAAAAGGCCCAGGTAAGTATCAAAAGAACCAAGTTCACATTGTTATTTTTCATTATTCCCACAAAATAAGACATGACATGATGTACATGCTGACATGCAGATCTGAAACCTTTCTCCATGTTTTAAGGACAAACAGTTACTTTTCCATAGTCTAAATTGCTTGGAAGTCAGGCTCAGATTTTCATGTTCAGTCAATGTACATAAAATATTTATTGTGATTTTTTTCTTTTTTTTATTCTTGAGTTTATCTTAGGTGTCATGGACAAAAGTTACAGAAAACAAGAGTGACATTGTTGACAAGGACAAGAGCAAAATCTTCAGTAACACACTGAGTCGGGTGCATTTGGAAATGTGTGGTCTTCATATCTTTGACAGATTTTTTTTTTTTGGTTACTGTTGTTTGATCGGGCAGTTAGAAGGCCACTGCTGTCAGATCCACACATGCACAGACCAAATCCTCATTGATCAATCATTGCAGAGTGCTCCATGAGACATGGAAACTCTGGATTAGGTGAAGACAAACATTATCAGAACTCGTAGCCTTCAGTGCATATGGAAAAGAACACTAGAAGCAAACTCTTATCACCATTACACAAATCATCATCACATA
Source organism: Pachypanchax playfairii (assembly GCA_006937955.1). Classification (NCBI taxonomy): domain Eukaryota; kingdom Metazoa; phylum Chordata; class Actinopteri; order Cyprinodontiformes; family Aplocheilidae; genus Pachypanchax; species Pachypanchax playfairii. The sequence continues at coordinate 3,983,029 of SSNP01000014.1, forward strand.
CAAAGAAGCATCTGCTGTGAGAGATGCTGAGATGCCATTTAGGCTGAACAAAATGGGGCCATGGAGCCAAGGAGCACAATCAAAAGAGAAGAGTGAGCAAACTGCTTCTAAAGAATCAAACAGGTGACCAGAAACTAACTCAATGTGAGAAATAAGATCTGAGCCACACAAACTGTTTATTTCATTAGCCATTACTAAAACAAAAAGATGAAAAAATAATAATACTGCTGTCAATTTGCACAAACTTCTCACAATGGATGGAAGATTTCACCTTTCATTCTGTTACCAAGAAGTTCAAGCAGTAGTGCATAAAGTCTGGTGTGAGCCTGCAGACAGGATCCAGGATGCAAATTGTGTAAAGACACCCCCGCTGTAAATGTCCAGCACATAGCAGCAAGATCAGAGATGAAATCTCAAATGGGATACACTAAAAGGTACAATTACATTTCCTTTCTGCAAGCAGGTGGAAAAATGTGCAGGAAACTCCAGCATTCGAATGGGGCAGGTATAAACAAGGTTCAAGAATATGAAATACAAAAATCTACACTGAAAACAAGCTTTGCAAGAAACAAGACATCAACTTATGCAGCTGACATTATTATAGTTGTAATGTATGTGGTAATCACAGCTAACACTAAAGTCCATCATGTGAAGATCATGAAGCAATTCTGAGTGTTACAGGTGAAGTCAAAAGTGGCCCCAGGTGTATTAGGAGCATTAAAACATGTGACTCTGAATCTGCAGGAGTCAGTCAAGCATCTGAACTTTTTCTTAAAAAGAATCCAGACAGGAACATGAAGAATTAACAACTTGCTTTCTAAATAAACTGAGTGTGGGAGTGACATTATGAATAAAACTGTAGGTGTATCATCTTACACTTATACTTATAGCTGTGCATTGTTGTGTTACAATCGCACTTGCTATGTGGATCTTTGCTTGGCTGCCTGCATCTCCCTTCGTGAACGTCACACATCAGTTCACCTCAACTGCTGAATGGTAGATAACATGCTGAACACCTCAGCTGTGAGGAATAACTGTCAGAAAGGCCAGACTAATGTGACCTCAGTGCTTCATTAATCAACACTGACATTAGCTGTTTAGATGGAATATTGAAAAGCTTTAAATGTTATTTAAAAAATATTTTATCTTTCAACTCATGATGTTCCACGATTGATTACTTTTCTATAGTTAAAAGTAGTAGTGATGTCAATCAGTCCTGTCTTTAGACCCGACAGATGAATAAATGAGAAAGACTGAGCTGCAGCAGCGTACGATGTGAGAAAAACATTGAATTTATTTAAAATGCAGAGACAAGCGAAGAAGAACAAAGAGGTGGGGCAAAGTGTTTGGTGCTGATGCAAACGCAGTCTTTTAGTGCTTAAGGAGCAGAGTGTTTGATGTATATGTGCTCTGCATTCTGTCGTCAGCTGGTCAAGATAAACTAGCAAGCTGAGATGGTCCCTTTCACTGCAGACAGTTTTACTCTTGTTGATGCAATTTCACTTTCTTTTTGTAATATGTGATGTTTGATGTCCAGGGTCTTTAAGTTTCCAAAGTTCTCATTGGTTATATGACCACACCCCCAGCCAACCAGAGGTGCACGTGACTGCACCTCTTAAGAAGCAAGACTTTTACTGAAGGGCCCCTAATATAACAAGCAACACATCAATGAAATTAAATAGTTAGTTATTAGATTAGAAGAGATGTAACTAAACTTAAAGATGTATTCACTGTAAAGTCTTGATCTACTTTTCTTTTTGCATTTTTGACTGTAAACTGTTAAACTGGTTTGATCTTTACAGCTCTTGTGGAAAAGTTCTTGCATTGATACATCAACGGATTACTCTGGAAATTAATTTGACAATGTAGACTTTCCTTCCTGCACTGACCCCCGAAAATGTTCAAATATTTACTGTACACGGAGGCAAAATGTATCTGTATTTTAAAAATGACAATTGGGAAAGCTCTAGTAAAAAGATACATACTTTCTTTTAAGTGAAGTGTCATTCCCTCAATTTGAAAAAGCAATCTGTATCACAACCAACTTCATGCTAGGCTGTACAGCAGTATTTCAAAATGTCCTCTTGATGGACATTTTGAAATATCTTGTGTGGTCTATCTGACATTACCTGAGTCTGTGTTTGTGTCCCATATGTTATGTGCCTGTCAGGATGTCCGGTAAAAGCAATCAGGTGGCTGGAGACTTATATTATCCTCTGAGACTCAGAACATCAGGAAGTTTACTGACATCATGAAACTTTTTTTTTTCTTCTATTTTCCATTTTATTTTCATTTCAGCCACTGTTGGGTCCATTTCTCCAGCTTGGTTGCATGTGCCATCAATAATATAAGGTACCTTAGATTTTATAAAAGGCAAAAATTCAGAAATCTTATCATCAGCAGTATCGTCTTTTATTCTTGTTCTCACCCCAGTGGGCAACTTCTAGGATTTAAAGGCACTTTTTTATCTCCTGTTAGACTGAACAACCAGATCATTTAATCATGTTTAAGCAGATCATTTGTCTAGTTGATGGCTGAAAGAAAGACTGCTCCAATCATTGGGAAATGATTACTCCAGAGTCGTGCTGCACTGCTAGTTTAAATATGGACTACATACCTCATCCATTTACCTTTGACTCAACTGTAATCTACCAAAAAAGAAGCTTCAGGGACTTTGCAAATTGAAAGTTTGCATGCATGTCCAAATGAAAGAAAAAACTGTGAAATGGCATCAAAAATGTAAAAAGTGTTAATTGTAATGTGATAATAAACATGCATTTTTGTTTTTACCCTAATTGAAAAAACTCAGTTGGTTAAACTTCATCTGTGTTTTTGTTAAAAGAAGTTTTGGGTGTGAGGACAAACATTTTCTGTAGTATTTTGGGATTTTTCTAAGGTATGCATTAGTACAGCATTGTCCTTGTAGGATGTTTTTGCAAGAACATTGTTTTTAAACATTTCACTGATTCTCTTATACATTTGTTGACAAAGGGTTGATCCTATACCCTTCTCTGTCTCTCTGAGACACATACTTTTACTGATACTGTCATGAAGATGGGGGAGTGATGAAGAGGATTTAAATTGCAGGAGTCACTGGAGACAGGCAGATGGAAAACTCAAGTCTCTTTATTATTCACACGACAAAACTCAAAGCACTGCAGAAGCAGGTAATCCAAAGAAAGCCACATTTCCACATGAAGACAGGAACAAAACATGAGAAATGGTGAATACGTTTATCTGGCAGTGATTAAAAGAACTCAGGTGAAATGTTTACTGAGAAGTTGATGGCATATGGAAGAACAGGGAGTAGCAATTAGGAAAACAAACTCAGGTGTCAAATTCGGATGGCATGTCAAAACAACGTGCAATGAACAAGAAACTCTGGCTTAACAAAATAAAACCAGAAATGAAGCCGAGAACTGAATTAAACAGCAGTTTAAAATCAAATCCAGCCCAACAAAACCCCCATAAGGGCTTAGGGCTGGATTTTCTGGTTATCCTGCCTTCAACCTATCCATGATTCGATTTCACTAAAGCCACAATAAACAAATTCCCAAGGAGATTTATTTCATACTTTAAGCCTGCTAAGACCAGGCTAACATTCAGGTTTAGTTCATCCTGGAGAATATTTTCTTTCCTCAGTCAAAAGTCACCCAGAAAAGTTTTTCTGTAAAGATTTATTTAATCTTTTGTACTTTTACTGATTGTCTAGTATTAAACTACCATAACTAGGCCCACAAACTAAAAATAGAATCTGTTATTTAAGTGTGATCATCATTGTTTTCATAATTAAAATGACAGTTATAGTCTTAGTGACATCTAATGTACTTGCATAAATACTGCTGCTCATATGTTAAACATGCAAATTGGCCTGAATCACTGCAGTTGTTAGGATAATTGACTAGTTGCTCCTCTATAGCCGAGCTCAGTGTTTGTGAAACCAAGTCAGGAGGCTCAGACAAGCCCAGTTTTCACTTGTTCTGGATAATTAAATTCAGCATGTGAAACAGATCCAGGATAATAAAATCTTAACCAACTTTAAACCCACAGATGATAAAAGATTATATACTATTGTATAATCAAAACTATAATCACAATGAGATCACCGTCCAAATTTTAAAGAAATTGGAGACTTGATATGTAATCAAATATAGAAAATATGTATATGAATTAAGATGACAGGACAAAAGCAAGTATCAGATGAGAAAAATTAATTATTTGTATTTATAAAAATAGTAAACATTAAAAATTGATTGAAAAATAAAGTATTAGGTTGAAAATAAAGGAAGATTGATTCTCTGCCTGCAGAAAACTGACATGTAAACTCATTACAACTGCATTACTGCAGTTGACTTGTTTCAATAAAAATGACGAACAAATAAAAATATATAATACACACACATCTTTTGTTTTCGAAGCAAAACAGAAACTTTCTCTATTTGTACTTGAGAAGTAACAATTAAAACGCGTAAACATTGCAGTCACATGACTGCACATAGCAATACAACTTATACAGACACACACCCTTGCTCACTCCCACAGGATAATATAGACACCATTAGGGAAACCTAAACTTTCCACCTGTAGATGTACATTCACACCCAATTTATTTCTGCTTCCAAGTGCAGACCTGGGTAAACCTAACAAAGTGATGTATATCCTCCTTTTCTGCAGCTTGTTGTTATTCCTGGTGATCTGCAGAGCGGTACACACACACGCATACACACACACTGCATTGTGTTTCAGGGTTGCTATACGGGACTCAAACCCACATATTCACTACTAGAGAACTGTCAGAGTTCATTCATGTTAATATTACAAGTCACTTTGTATTCTGCCACAACAGCTTACAGCTAATTATATGTCTCATAAATTATATATGTGCTGTTGGCTGAAAGGATACAATTTGCATTTCATTAAATATGCTCCACGGTGAATGAAATCACTCAGGAAAGGTTGATGTATTTACAGCGTCTCTTATTTCACGACCATTAGCTTTCATTTCCATAAATCTTGTTCAGCTCTGTGAGCAGAAGCTCACAGACGTTGGTTGAGGTTCCTCTGGGGGACTTACCTGTGCACAGGAAAAGCGCGGTGAGTCCCACGCACTGGCGCGGCCCCATGTCTCTACGTGGGCTCGGGATGATTCGGAAGAAGCCGAACTCCTTTCAGCGGAAAGCAGAGCTACTTTTGCACACAGTTTATCCACTCTAAGCGCTTCTCCATTTGAGACAAACTGGGTGTATTCAGTGCGACACCACCTGTCATCACAGAGATGAATAGTGCACAGTCAGTGTTATTCTCAGAATACACAATCGATAAATTGCTGTTGCAAAATATGCAAATAGGCGAAAAAAGTCAGGTGAGCAGTTTTTGTGTTCATCTTCCAGCTTCCATAAAACCGACACAATAATTCTACTTGTTTGTTGCAAATCTGATTCTTTTTGGTTCAATTTGAGTTGGTGCGTAAAAACCGCCTGTTACCAAATGCACATCAGGATATAATAAAACAGCTTATAGCCTTTTAAAACAACCCCAGAAAATCACGAAACAACAGAGTCAAATCAATATCACGTAAAGAGATAAAAATTAAGTCTGAGAAAGTGATGCAGTGTTTGCTTGTTTCTGCGCCTCTTACCATTTCTCTTCTTCCTCAGAACACGGCGCAGCGGTTTCCTGCCGAGATTGGCGTGTGAATATTGAAAATAAAAACAGCTTGCAATATTTTCCTTTGTGATAACAGAAAAAAAAAATCATAAGAAAGAAAATATCCCAGTCAGATATCCAAAGACGCTCACTGCTTTTCTCTGCCTCCTTTTTCTTTTTGTGCGAGTTCAAATCGCGTTTACTTGGCGAAGTGACACTTCAGCATTGTGGTATCTCAGACATGGTCCTATAACTTTCCTCTCGACCAAGAAGCGTGTCTCAGATGAGACCCGGCGGTGAAGTGGTTCCTGCGCCGTGGCCGCTCCGGACCCCCGTGGCTCTGCATGCTGGTGCGGAAACAGAAGGGGTTGCTGAGAGGAGGAGGAGGAGAAGGGTAAAGTGTGTGAGTGTAAGTGTGGGTGTTGTGGGGCTCGCTCTCTGAGCTCTATTGGCAAACACCCAGCTCATATCACATATAAAATGAGCATATGTCCGAAAGAGTTGCAAAGAGAAAGTTGGCAATTTGGAGATGAACTCAGACTCGTCACAGAAATCACTTACATTTTCGGTTAGGTGGAGGAAATGAATGACTGATGGGACACATATGGCAATCTCATTTTTAAAATGTCCTCACTATTTTGCATAAAAGATCAATCGTTCCAGGCACTTGAGGTTGCCTGTTATTAAGGCACATGGTCGAAACCGCCTGTCTCAGTATTAAAGGGATCCAAACTGTAAAATCTAAGACAACATGAAGGTGGTTCACAGGGGCAAAATAATTGCTTAATTTAACCACTTATTACAGTCGGTGCAAACAGCACAAGTGCAACCTGTTGTGCTGCTTTTACTTAATGAGAGCCAACAGTGCCCCCTATAGGTCACCTCTGACTGCAGGCTCTGGCCCTCAGTGAGCTTCAGGTCTGCATAAAATGTGCTCTTGTTGTGAATAACTGCAGACGAACAGGGGAATCCAATCAGTGTTAGCAGAACGTTTTGTTTCAGGGCTGAAGTCCACTTAGGTTTAAAAAGATTTCTAAATTTGAATTAATAAATGATTAACAATTAAAATGGTGGAAAAAATATTTTATTGTGTAATAAATGTTCATAAAACTCTATAGCAGATATTAGCTTTATTCCACGGCCTGGTTTAAACAACTGCATGTACAGAGTTTTCAGTCCTCTGCCTCCCTGCTGGGTAAAAGCCCAATGGATAAGCCATCAGTGAACAACTTGACTATTCTTCAAGGACAGAGTGAACAAGGCATTATGAGGCACACAAACCAGTGACACGCTGAAAGGCAGCCAGAGGAGCCACCCTGCAGCTGCAGCCTTCACATGACAGTTCTGAGCAGCGATTACAGGCCATCAGCGGAGCCCCGTGAGTTTAAAGGAGAAATGTTCCTAGCATTCTGTTCCTCCACAGCCATTTCACAAAAATAAAGTTGTTAAAACAAGAAACAGAGTCTTTATGTTGCTCTCAAACGACACCATGTGAGGGAAGCTTCACAAAACGCTCAGCTGATTCAGGACATTCACAGAATTTGGGACTTCAGCAATTTTCTGAGTCTTGCATTGTCATTATTGTAGAAACAATAAATGAACACTGGATTATTAATACTTCATATTGTGTTTGGAATCATTTAGGAGCCACAACTTATTTTATTAAACAAACATGCATTACAAATTGTGCTTATTTAATTGTTTATCGTTACAAAAGATGTTCGCCAAAGTTAAAGTTGAATAAGTAAAATCCGCTTTATTTTTGTTGATAAAAACGGCTGCTCATTAGTCCTTTTTTCCTTCGTTTCCTACAATGACCTTAGTTATGAAAAACGTTCCTTTTAGAATTTTTTTTCCCCTCTAAGCTGTCTTCTCTGTTTTTCATTTTCGCTGATATATTCAGAAGACGTTCTGAGTGCCCTTTCTAATTTTATCCTGTAGCTGGAAATGCTGTTGATCAAAAGAAAGGTAAAGTTTATTGCTTTAATGCAGTCAGTCTTTGAGCTTCTTTGATATGGTGAGCATGAGTCTCACGTCTGCATTTATCACAGTGTCTTATCGGTTTGTAAAATGCTTTTTTCTCTTCACTTATTTACTTTCCGGAGCTGTTTCGTATCAAGGCAAAGGCACGGCAGAAAACAAACACTGATGATGCATTTACTCGTGAAATTTTATAAATGCCTTTACGTCGGTGTTAGAAGCTGAAGCAAATGTCTGAGAAAAGATCAGTTTTACCAAGAATACACAGACATGCAAGAAATCAGAAAGGATTACACTTGAGCTGAGAGAAAAGTTGATAAGAAACGATGCAAGACAAGCAAAACAAGTTACACCAAGTGTTACAGTCCTTAACTGCTTCCCATTGCTTCCTAATGCTTCTTGGTTTAAATGCTAAATTGTGCAGGTACGTAAGAAGCCCAGCTGAACTGTTAAAGTTTAAAAACTTTAGCAGATTCTTTGTTTTTCTATCACAATACAGTCAACAATGTTTTTTTGATAAAAAAGTATAAAACAAGAGGAGTTGGTCAGCAGATGTGTCACATGATGATCAGTTTATCTCTCATGCTTTATGCTGGACAAACAGGAGCATGTGGAAAACCTTTTTAGGGTCATTATATCACATTCTGACCTGATCGGGGTTTTAAAAAGAAAACTGTTTAGTGCACGTCACACCACAGGGAGAGCCGAAACAAAATAATATCATAATGTGCTGATGAATGAGAATTGGAAAGCAGATGCCCAATGACAGAGAAGGGTTATGAATAAAAGATCAGATGCTGCTGTGAAATATATCTTCCCTCACATTGTTATGCACCTTTCAGATATTATTCAACACAAATAAAGAACCAAGGAGGTCAGAGATAGTGTCATGGTAATTCAGTGGGAAACAAGAACAGTTGGAGAAAACCATCACTGAGGTAAACATGTTGCCTAAGCCTGCAGATTTATCTCATCAGGCTTTCCACTTCCAGAGCACTACTCAGCTAGTAAAATATGCTCAACTGGTAAAAATATCTAAAAATATCTAAAACTCTGCATGGTGGTGAGGCTGATGGTGGGTGGACCATCCACAGACCCATCCTCAGAAAATGATGTGGGTGGCAAACAAACAAGTAATTCAAAAGTTTTTTTTTTACATATACGGATTAACATTTTCTTAATAATAACTAAAACTATTAACTTGATCTGCAGAGCTTGATCTCTGTTTACTGTGTCCATTGGGATCAATGCAACTTGCAAAGTTTGTTCCAACAATCAAATAAAATTGCTGTAAATTAATGTAGATTTTTAAAAAAATATCACCTTGCTGTATTTTATTACATCTGTCCGCGGCAATTAATTATTCATCCCTCACATGTAAATTAGCTGTCAATGTAGATGGTTAAGCATTGGCAGGACATAACTGTAATTTATTAGCATATAAACGTGACAGCATAAATTTCTGTCAAGTGTTTACCTTAGTGCTGGATCAGCAAAGTTTCATCCTGTTGGGAGCGTAAAAAGATGCCGGACTGAGAACGACCCTGATGTCAGATCAGACAAACACAAACAGGTTAGTTAATTTTAAGAAAATGTTGGTTTGAACTGGTGAAGTGAAGGTGAAATGATTGGGGCGTAGGATGCATAATTTGCTAAATTAATGTAATAAAATAATTTGATTTCCTAATGAGAGTTAATATGTAAAGCTCAATGTCAATTTAAATTTTCTAAAGTGGCAGACATGCATGTTTACATGTAAACAAATACATGTTCATACTGTCAAACTAACTAATAACTTCAGAAACTCATTAATCTGGAAGCTTTTGCCTTAAAATTAGATCAGATTTGTTTTCCTATTGATACATTTTCACATATATATTTTTCTAATCTGATTTATACTTTGTCACTTTTTTCAAATACCTCCTTGACACATTATTAGTTTAACAATAAACTCTTGTTATTAAAAGAAAGTTACTTTATTATTGTTAAAGTGGAAGCTTACCTGCTATAGTGAGAAGAAAAGTTAAAATAACAATATAAAACCTTTATTTTTAGTTTTTAATTCCAATTTAATTATTAAGTATCAAACCAATTACTCAACCATAATTTATTATACATTAATTAATATTTGAAATATTCCTCTAAAATCAGTGTGTAACACATTTCTGCTGCCATTATTTTACAGTCAAACAGGGAAAGACTTTACATTCAACACAATCAGGAGACAAAAACCTTCCTGTTTTTTATATGTCATCTCATTTTGGCAATATTAAATCTAACTTTAGGATATTTTGCCTGCTGTGAATAAAGCTGACTGAAAAAAAGACTGACTTTTGTGAAAATTGCATCAACAATAAAGGTCAGTTAGGTAAAGAAGTGTATCTGGTCTTTAACCTGAGTAACCAAACACCCATCTGTGCTGTGATCCTAGTTTGTCCTCATTAGATAAAACGTTAAAAAACAAAAGAAATTATTTATGTTGCTTCTTCTAAGGGAATGAGTGAGTTATCAGAATAACCTTTGATTTAGAATCATTAAGCTGCTGGAAGTTTGGGGGCATCTACAGTAGTTTGTAATTTCAGCAAAGTAGGAATCCAATCAACATTATCAGGCTTTATTGGAATATGTAATTAGATGTCATATATGTAGCAAATTAAATTAACGCTGCATGATTAACCTTAATAAAAGAGAAAAGAAAAAAAAATGCGCAAAAGAATTAAGAAGCTGATGAGGAGGAAACATTTACCACATTTACAGATAAAATCTATTTGAAAGTCAGGTGATGAACCAAGTGAAATGTTACAGCCTTCATCCCAACAAGGCTGATTAAGATTTTATGGTCAACGAAGTCCAAAACTCGGGTCACAGCTAATTAACATGAAATTCAGGCAGCAGCTGAAGCAACAGTAAGTCCTCTGTGACCTTGACTAAGCCAATCTCAGAGCTGTGAAGAATTCAGATTGAAAATTTTAAAGACTCCATTGCTATTCATAAAAGCATAAAAGAAAATTGGTTGACCAGAAGCCCTTTTTCATATCATACAGCTTTAAAAAAAAATATCAGTTTGAAAATGGATCAAAAATTACTTAAAACAGAAGAATCGCAGGAGCTTTTAAATGGGAGTAAAAGGGGGGAAGCAGTGAACTGAAATCAATGTTTGTATCTGCTAATGTATTAGTCTAAATTACAGATTTAAAAGAAATTAAAGATTTTCAAAGAACAACAGAGCATTGCACACAGATTTCCCCAAATTAGTCTTGAAATTTCTCAATAAATAATTACATGTTGTTAAGTTCATATTTGTTTATGTCTTCCTAGTTGTTGCTCTCGTTGCAGATGGTGAGATAATATCTGAAAAGATACTTCTTCTTTTCCACTCTGATAAGTATATATTGAGGATACATCAACCTGCTCACTTGCAAAGCATCTGTTCTCTTAGAGGCAAAATCACTTAAGTATTGATTAGCAATATTACATCCTTGCTGCTTCCACTGGGCAGACTTGGAGCAAGGCTGTTAGCTGATAAATATTGATTGATGAGGACAAATGTATGGAGAATTCTGCGCTGCACCAAATTAATGCATCTTCTTTTTCCCCCTTTTCAGACTTCTTCATCAATTTGTAAAGCTTTTCAGTTAAATGGGTTCATGTTGAATGGAGCAGCATCAGATATACTCCAGAGGTGGTGAGAATTAAGACTCAAACACAAGAAACAGGAAGGAACCAAAAAATAAAGGAAGCAGGTACCGATTTTTCCTAAAAAGTGTCAAAATTTCTTCTATATGAATGGATTGTTTTACAACGAGTTAATGTTTTTGGTAAACCATGAACAAAACCTGTTTACTCAACCTCTAACTATTACTGAATACAAAATTTTAAAGTGAACAAGAGCTGAACGAATTTTACCAAATAGAAGTGCATCACATGGAGTTTTTAGAAGATCTTTTCTGCTGGGATTTTTGCACAATGTAGTCAACCTGTTACGTTTGTATGCTTCTGTCTGTGAGAACCCATTATCCATTAGGTGCACGACATTCTGCCTTGCTTTGAACTCAACAAAACAAACTGAAGGCTCATGCTTAAATCATCAAAAAGGAAAGCTTTTACAAAGTTGTCTGCACATCCAGTCCCGTATGAGTGAGTACAGATGGAGCACAGCGCAGAGGACAACAGCAAAGAAATACTTTCAGATATTTCACTGTTGCTAACTTTCTCTAAAATCCTTGTGAGTACAGGCAAAATAATTACTAAAAATCCTTTTTAGTCAACATAAATAATGTTTTTGTTAGATTTCATCATAGCAGAGCATTAACAATTCAGTGCTTTGAAGGTGACCACAGTTAAAACGTCTTAATGAGCTGCTTTTCAGTCACAGCGCGACACTTTTTTGTGTGTGTTTTTCGACAACAAAAACATAATAACTGTGCAAATGTCAGCAGCTTCTTTGGGAGTTTGGTAATATAAAAATTCACTATTTGCGAACGCACGAAATGAAAGAAGAAAATAAATGTATAGAGCTGACAGTAGATGAGTCATCATGCTATACACGTCAACTCATGAATAATATCAGCCAATATTGAACATTTTTCTATAATAGAAATTTCAAAATAAACACAAATGGATAATTTTTGAATTTTTTAAAGGGCATAAACTGAAGTTTGAACAAGTTCTTCTGAAGTGTGAACTTGAATACATCTTGTATACTCATGGCACTCTAACACACACACCTACACACATACATACACACCATTTTTAATGATAATTTTTTTCCCCTTTTTTCAAAAAGACTTCAAGAAGCCAAGAAGCCACATACAAGCAGAACTTTCAGTTCTCACGTTTAGTGTTTCATTCAGCAAATGGAGACCCGCAGTAGGATCAAAATAACGTTCAAATATGTAATCACAAATAAATAAGCACTTAATATGCAAACTAATACGGAGAATCCAGTGTAATAAAGCTCATGCTTGTAGTAATTCCTCCTTCTCTGACACCAGGCTACCAATTTGGTGCTTGGGCTGCGTTCTCAGGCTGATGTCAAGATTGGGTAATTAACATTTATCAATCTCCAGGAGAGACCTTTCTGCCATGAGAGGTGGGATTGATGTCTGGACTGCCATGGTCTTTACTTGCCCACTGCACCGCTCCCTTAGCCATTACCAACAACATGCAGTGAGGGAGAAAGCTCAGCTCAAGGTCCAACTGTCATCAGCTGCCATTATGTGCTGCACAGCAGTTAACTTTGAGTGACTGGCCAGCGGGACATGGCGAAATCTACTAGCAAAGTTCATGGCCTGCAATAAGGCCATTAGGTCTAATGTGCACTGACATACTCTGGAAGTAGTGATTATTTCAGTATATTATTATTATTATTATTATTATTATTATTATTATTATTATTATTATTATTATTATTATTATTATTATTATTAGTTTTTTTTTATATTAATGGTTGATCTTTTTTTTTTCCAGCATTAAATAAAAGCATCTTTTTTATAGATTCTCACTACCATCACTGTAGGCAATTAATGGGCCACATCTAATGCGTTCAGGCGGCTAAGCTTTGATTGGGTAGTATATACTCAGAATATGTCCACCATATCTGGAGTTCATTCACTAGAATAATGATCTGGTCTATTTGTGTGATTTAAAGCTGCTTTTTTTCCATCTTGTCTTCAGGTATCTCCAGGCTCTGATGTTGCAGGAGACGTTCTCTTATAAGGTGACAGACTGAAAAAGACACAAATAGGCAAATGTAGGTATTTCTCCTTCACTATTCATCTGCTCAGAGGTATATTTGTCACAGCAACTTTCAGTCTGTCAGAAGGTATGCATGTTCATTGCAAAAAAAGCTGTTCCTTTTATGTAGTACAGTGAATTTCCTGTTATCTTATTTGATTTGGAATTTGTTTTTTTTTTTTTTATTCTCTAAGCCTTTTCTTACAAAACAGATGTGAAGAAATTGTTATAATTCTTAAAGCATTTTTAAATGCTGTTCTCTGTATCTCCAGTTGAATTTCCCTTCTGGGATAAATAAAGTATTTTTCATTTCATTTCATTTCATTTCAAATAGATTTTTTTGTTTGAATATAATTTAAATATTTTCTCACACGTCATCAAATAACCTAAAAAGCATGTTTTTGGCTTGTGTGAGGAGACTGTAATACAATAACCCACACATGCATATAGAGAACAGAAAACCCAGACAGAAAAGTTTCAGCTGTGACTCAAACCTGCAACCCTCATGCTACAAGGCAACCATGCAACCAACTTGTGGTGTGCAGCCATGACAGTCTAATGATCCATACCAGTGTGTAATTTGAATATGAGAGCGTGTCATAAACTTTTAATTAAATTAAAGTGATAATTGACACAAAAATATGTCTCGAGGCACTTTAATTAGAGAAACAGGCAAGTTAATTAAAGTCCACTTAAATCTATTATCATTCAACCAACTATAATCCAATCAAATGTATTACTGTTCAGTTACAGTTCAATCATAGTCTAATTTAAATAGTGTGTTACTATCCAATACCAGCTCACAAAAACCAACAGTTTGCATTAAATCTGTAATCTGATTCAAACAGGCATGTGAAGAACGTATTTCTTGCAGTCCAGTGATTCCCAGTCTCTCTGAATCATGATTAAGGAATTTGGTTTCTGTTTCCTGTTTTCAGTGATCATTATCTGTTTTATTTAGATTTATTATTCATTATTGCCAATGCATTGAGTTATACTTCAATATAGTCTGTTCTATTATTTTTTAGTTTGTTTCTGTTTTTTTTGTGTTTATGTTTTGGACTGTTTTTTGTGTGATTTGATGGTTCTGTTTACTTGTGTTTCTTCTTCTCCTCAGTTCACTTATTCTACCACACCTGATTGTTATCTGTTTGATTAGCTCCTTTGTTTTCTCCTCAGCTGCTCCTTGTTCAGTAATCAACTTGTCCCAGTATAAATACTCCTTGGTTTCTTTTCCTCATTGTCAGAATCTCCTGTGTCTCACTGTCACTCGCTGCATGTCCTCGTGTTAGTCCTGCTCTTTGAGTTGATCCTAGAGTCTATAAGCTGTTTTGCTGCAATCCACTTCCTGTATCTTGTCTGCATTTTGGGTCCATTCACTTTTCACCAAGACATTTGGTTAATTTTTAAAACGGGTAAAAATAAATATGACCTTTTAACCAATAGAGATGTGGAAAGGATCAATAAAAAAATATCTTAAAGAGTTCAAGATAAAACTAAATCTCAATGAATGCTTGTATTTGGCATAATTAAAACATAAAGCTATTAGATTAAAATCACCCCTCAGGCTTTTTTAGAAACACAAATGAATCTAACATTCATATCTTTGGATTGTGGGAGGAAACTGAAGCACTGAGAGGAAGACAGATAAAGCACTGCAGTGGATAACACCATCCGTCTTTGTTAAAGTGTCGATAAAGTGCAGATTTCTGATGCTGGTAAATGAGCATCAAAAGGTCACTCTCTCCTAGAGTCTATAAGCTGTTTTGCTGCAATCCACTTCCTGTATCTTGTCTGCATTTTGGGTCCATTCACTTTTCACCAAGACATTTGGTTAATTTTTAAAACGGGTAAAAATAAATATGACCTTTTAACCAATAGAGATGTGGAAAGGATCAATAAAAAAATATCTTAAAGAGTTCAAGATAAAACTAAATCTCAATGAATGCTTGTATTTGGCATAATTAAAACATAAAGCTATTAGATTAAAATCACCCCTCAGGCTTTTTTAGAAACACAAATGAATCTAACATTCATATCTTTGGATTGTGGGAGGAAACTGAAGCACTGAGAGGAAGACAGATAAAGCACTGCAGTGGATAACACCATCCGTCTTTGTTAAAGTGTCGATAAAGTGCAGATTTCTGATGCTGGTAAATGAGCATCAAAAGGTCACTCTCTTTGTCACACTGAGGTGCACAACAGCAAAAAGAAAGTACATGAACTACAGGTGGAACATAAAGAGATCATTAAACATAATATCCTGAAGCTCCTCTCTCTGAAGAAACTTTTTATGTATGAAATAAGTGTTTAAAGGGGAGGTTTTAATTGCAGAATATTATTTTTATAGCTAGAAATGAAAGCAATCAGGGAGAAATGTGATCATTACTACCACAGTTACTCTGTTTCTCTACAGAGTCCCTGAATTTTTACAAGGTTTTTTTCTGTATTAATACAAATAACACAACAAAGCTAACTTTATACCAAAAAAGAACCAAATTTAGTTAAAAAAATATATGTAAACCACATCAACTGTTTGGAGGACTTAAAAACTAATTTGAATTTTGCTAGTTAATGTATGTTTTACTTTGAAAGTGTTCGATACCCAAATCCCACTTGTTCAGAGGTACAAATACTTTTGGAAATCATTATCAGTGCTGACAAGAGAATTCTCTCTACTTGATTTGTGTGCGGGGCAGTTGAGACACTGACAACTCAACCACTGGGGTTAAACAGCTGTTAAGGAGATAAAACAACAACCAAACATTATGATGGAAGTCATGTTTTCCTAAGGAGCAAACATCACTGCTTTTTTCTTCGTATACAAATATAAACAGGGAACAGTAGTGTTGTTAGACTTTACTGTGAACCAAGAGGTTTTTTTGTTTTTGTTGTTTTGTTTGTTTTTTCCTTTATAACGTAGTGAATAACATTGGATTTGTCCCCTCAGTCTCTCTGTAATTCCCCTGTTGGCAGTGCTGCCAACCACCAGCTCCCCACTGCAATTCTTGGCTAAGTGGGACAGACAGTATCAGATTGCCCTGCAGCCTATTCACCTCCAGTAATAAAGGCCAAAGTGACGAATCAGAGTCTTTTAGAAAGATAACTGCAACATATTTTATATGTGGCATCCAGCGCAAATTATAAATGTACCTCTAAAAGTTCAAATAATAACTTTTCAGGTTCAGTGGACATTTTTGGACAACATTCACACCATCGCATTCACACTCTATAATAAAAAATGATGTGATCTGATGTGATGTTATGTTACATCATGTTACATTATGTTACACTTGAACTGTTTAAATAAACAAGTTAGCCATGTCAGGTTGGGGTTTTAAGGTTGTTTTTTTTATTTCTGGTCATGTGTTTTTTTTCCCAGGGTTCTCCTGTGGTTTTATTTTCAAAAGTGTTTTGTGTTTCCTGTGTTTTATTTTGAGCGTGTTCCTTGTTTCCTGTTTTCCTCCCGGGTTCTGTTGTTTATTTTATCAATCAGTCAGGAGTTTTTCTTGTTCTTTTCCATTTAATGGTCTCAGGGTTTGTTTTTCAGTGCACTAGGTTGTTTGTCTGTGAGAGTTTTAGGTTAGATGTATTTTGCCCTCTTGTGTTTTACATTTACAAGTTCCTCATGTTCTGTTTCTGATTTTTTTTCCACACATGTCCTCGCCTACCTCCTCAGCTGTTCCCACTCAGTCGTCACTCCTCCCCTGTTTAATTCTAGGTTCACTCACTGTGTTTTGTTGGAGCATAGGTCTTAATTCCCCTGTGTTTCTTGTGCTTCATGTTGTTTTGCTTCCTCCTCAGCCTGTTTGTTTTCCCCTTAAATAAAAATGTTTCATTTTACTTATTCCTGATCCTCCTGCACCATTTCTGCACTTTGGGTCCAGAAATGCCACTCTACATGACAAGCCATGCAAATTTGCTTTAAAACTCTATTCAATTCCTTCCTTTCACTGGTTTTATTCACACAAATAACCAGAAGAGAACCTTTAATATTAAACTTAAACAGAATAGAACAGAGCGTTTTCACAAACTGGTATAAAAACATGCTCTTAATCCTAAATTATCTTTTGTATTCCAAATATAATAAATAATCAAATATACAGTAGAGCACAGGAAAAAAGTTTATTTTTAAATACTTTGATTTGTTTAAAGCAGATTGGGCTTTTGAACAGTCACTTTTTACTGTTTGTATTGTTGAAGCCACCGGATGCCAGACTTTTATTGTGAAATCCTGAGACACATTTGTGGTTTTCAGTTTTGATAAACACAAAACAGTGTTTTATTTTGTTGAATCTTTGGTTGTCTGGGACCTTTTTAGGTGCCAATAAAAGTTTATTTAGAGGAAAAAAAGAGCGTTTTAAAAAAAAAGAGTGTTATTTTTTGTCAACAAAAGAGTCAAATATTTCTCCATTGGCACACCATGACCACATGTTTGTTTCCTGTCATTAGATTGAAAATATTGTATATTTCATTTTCAAAAACACCCACAGAGCTGCCTGTAATTTTTTCCAAGGACACAGGTTTGAACTTCCTTGACTCAGCCCCGATAGCAACGCTTAAAGCCTTGAAAAGCAGATTTTTTTTCTTGATCTCATGATCCAAGTGCTTCACAATGTAAACCTCGATATTCATCTTCAGTAGTTGCAAAGGATAAGCATTGCGATGCAGTTCAAATCAGACAAAAGCTGCATAAAACTCCAGTATTTTCACATTATCTTTGTCAACATTAAGTGAATGAAAATAGTGACAATTCAGTTCATCCACCAGATATATTTTTATATAATATTATTGATAAAAAAATACATCAATTTGATGTGTGTTTAGAAGTACAGCCACCCACCCTGCTGGTCATATCTCTTAGCAGGTTGAAGTACATGAAGAGGCTGTTTTTTGCCAGAAACAGTTCAGCTGTGTTAACTGCTTACAGTATGTTCCTGCTGAATGTAGCGTGACAGCACATTCTTCCACACATTTACGCTAAATGTTCCATCAGCGTCCTCGAGCACCTGCTTGTAGGTGGTGCTGGATCACAGCCTGCATCTTGAGGGCTCCAACATTTTTTTTAATTATGTTATAGTCATATGTTGTTTGCCATGTTGCCAACTTTGATGCATGTTAATGGTGTCTAAAATCATTTCTTGAATACTAACAGATGCTTCGGAGCTTTGAAAAAAGTGGGTCTGAAATTTTATGAGTTCTGCTGTGCAGTTTCAGCCACATTGAAGCAGCATCGAGCTTTCACATGCTAAATGGGTCCTGAGCATTAAGCTCTCCTGAGGAGATGGGTTCTTTGGGAAAAAGAAAAAAAATACTGTTGCCATGTTTGTGTCAGAATGTCTAGACAGGCTGATACAATGTCGGCCATCCACCACACTAATCATGACATCAAAGCGTATCAGATGAAATGTCTAACCGTGGAAGCAATGGCCCACTGGAGTGTTTACCCTCCAGTCTCTCCAAGTGTCAGAGTGACATATGAAAGTGTTTAAACCCTGTTAAACCCAAGAAGGCAGTGGAGGCTATTCAACAGTGGGTTGCAAAAGGGTGTACAAATGCAGGAGCAGCATATTTGTAATGCGAAGAGAACAGGGTGCATTGCAGCAGCATAAAGAAAGGAGAAGCTCTATTGCACATTAAAGTCTTCAATGTTTTACAGGAGGTAATAAAGCCCCTGGCTAATCACAGCCGCCAGGAGTGCACTATCTGCCAGCCAATGACTGGGTACAATCTTTGAGGTTTACCTTTATAAACACCATTATGAGCCTCTCCATTTTCTCTGGGGTGAAAAGAGGATAAACAAGGACTTTAGAGAGGAGAAATGCTCAGGTTTGGCATATTTTCTCAGATAGAAAGAGGGAAAAATAAAATAGCTCTTATTTTACATGACTTTCAGCTTTATATCATATTCCCATTTCAACTAAGATTTCCAGGTAGCTGAACATGAAAACAATAGATAGAAATATCCACAGTTTAAAACCACCACTAGCTCATTAGCTAACAAGTTACCCTGAAGCCATTCACCACATCACCGACACTAATGCAAGCCAATCCTGCCTATTGTTTAGTCAGCACAGTAGAGACAAATTCCCATAAGGGAGCATTTTATGATTCATTTGGCTCTGAAGGGCTCGGGGCAATTAAGAGTCTCATTCATTACAGGGAGCATCCTGCTGAATGGTAAACAGAAGCTCTTGGAGGAAGAAGATGAAACAGGTTTCCTGTATGTGTCTGACACAAACACGAGAATGAAAATGTATTCGGCTTGCTGCTTTCTTCACTGCTAATGCGTCACCTTTAGCTGCCTGCATTCAGTGATTTACATGTCTGTTAATACATGTATAGCTTCGTTCGCCTGCATGGCAAATTAAATACTCCCAAATGAAATAATGGATGTAAATAAATGATCACAAACCCTATAAGTGTTGTCCTTCTTCACATTTATATTTAAAGACAGGTACTTTCATTGTTGTTTTATGTAGCTTTAAGTTTTTGGAGTTTGAGGAAAAAGCAAACTATTTGATTTATGAAATATTCTTCCAGAAATAGCCTTGTACATTATGAAATGATTTTCAATTTTAGAATTTGGGTTTCATTCTGTGCCTGGTTGCAAATTGCTGTATATCAGATAATGTGCAATTCTTTGTATTGCCAGCTGTATTTTTTCTACTGCGGGGTCACATGGACAGGGTTTTTTCCTGAAAGCAGTTATCTGGATGCATATAACTATAAATTCTTAGTGTGTGGACCAAAATTAATTTGAAGTCTCAGATCAGTTTCTTTCAGCTTTCAGAGCAGCCCGTGTCAGGGACATCAGTGTCAGCATCTTCTCACCCACAGGTTCTCAGTATAGTACACATCCCTAGATTTATGTTTATTTTTTTTAAAAGCTGCCACTAAAAGTGTTGTGTTTTTTTTGTCTTTAGCTGCACCCGACAAAACCACCTTATCTTATCTTTTGTGCTTTTCATTTCTGTTGTCAGTGCATTCTTTGTCCGTTGATATTTGTATGTTCGATTTGCTTGACTGAGCTGAAATTAGCTTTTGAATTAGCTTTTGAATAAAAGTTTCATTATCATGCTGAGCTGCAATGTGAAATACTTTTGTTTGCTTACTAGAATACATGACTCTTTTTCACAAGGGTTTTTGATTTGTGTTAAGTAATCTGATGTTGTACTGTGTAAATCCATGCTGCAGCTTTGGCCACATATAAGCGTGTATTATAATTATTATTGGTTTGTTGATGGAAATCAGAGTCTGCTTCTGACGTTACACTGAAAAACAAGAAAGTAGGCAAATCAAAAGTAAAGCATGACTCTGCACTTGTCTGAAGTGCCACTTATGGACCATATAAATGTACTGATTTGACAGAAGCCAGAAAATACATAATGGAAAAAGCAGCTTATTCAATTTAGTTTAGTTGAAAGTGAGGAGCAAAATGCATTTCCTTTTCTTGACAACAATATGAAATGATGTGTAATGTTGAAAAGCCCCTCTAGTCTCAATGAATAAATAAATGAGTGAGATAGTGTTAAAGGGTTTCTAGGGTTTCATAGTGGAAAAGGAAGCACACAAAATGTGCTTGTTTTCATTTCTGGCATCAAATTCCATCAACTATTGTGCAGAGAAAAATAGATGTACGTATACTGGTTCAAACTGTCAGTGCCTTCAGCTCAATATCACAAATTTTCGTATTGCAGCTTTGGACAAATGACTAAAAGCAACATGTGTTTTGAAAACATTTAAATCACAATAGCAGAGTTCAGTACACGAGGGCAGCATCTGCACAAAGGCAACAAGACAAAGTGAACAATTTTCCTCAGGCAATTATCAAGGCAACTTAATGGGTTTAAGGAGGAGAAAAGGCTAAATAAATTTCTATTTTTTCCACCCAATAAGCAATATATGATTAAATTATATCATGTGAAAAAGTTCTCACAAAATACTACTGAATAATTAGATGAGTATTGTGTATAAGCTAGAACTGGAAAATTAAATAACAATACATCCATCCATTTTCTTAACCTGCTTCTGCTTGTTCAGGGTTGCAGGGAGCTGGTGTCTCCAGCAGTCTTTGGGCGAGAGGCGGAAGACACCCTGGACAAGTCGCAAGTCCATCTCAGGGCCCTGCATAGACAAAAAACCACTCACACAATTTAGAGTTGCCAATTAACCTCTTGCATGTTTTTAGACTGTGGGAGGAAACCGGAGTCCCCAGAGAAAACCCACGCATGCAAGGGGAGAACATGCAAACTCCATGCAGAGAAATGCCCCAGCCCAGATTAGAACCCAGGACCTTGTCGCTGCAAGGTAACAGCGATACCAACTGCGCCACCGTGCAGCCCAATAACAATACAAAGAAAGGGAAAAAAATGACTCTGTGCCAAGTATAAAGCTGAAATGAAGAACAGATTTAAAAAGTGTATGTTTGTGTGTGTGTGCATACTCCATTACACAACTAGACAAACATCTAAACATAGATAAATAAATGAAAATGCGCTTCATTTAAATATTGCATTCATTTCTCATCAAATATATTGTTTGTATTTGTATCAACATACAGGAAGGCTGTTGTTTTACTGGTTTAAAAAATAGTTCAAGTCTTTTGATGTGGAAAAGTTGTGAACCGTGATTATTCATCTGTTGTACGTACACGTAGCTCTTTGAGAAAACCTCAGTTCAAAGAAATAAAGATTAGTTCTGACCAGAATCCCTAGACTCAAAATTTCATGGCGGTTCATATATAAACACAGTTTCATAAGCCGGTTTTGTGTTACATCATCATTGCAGCAGAAATTTTATGACAGTTGGACTGGACGTATAGCACATTGAACTGGGAGTGCTATCGCTAGCATGCAATAATTAATGACAGCATAAAGGGTAATGTTTACATTTACTGTGATTATAGTTGTTTTAAGATGTATCAGTCTGCTTTGGTCTTGGTTCCACCCTAAGCTCATCAATCTAGTCAAGCTAATTTTTGTTTCTCCAAGCTGAGGTCATTCACAGTGCTATCAACAACAGGTAAGAAATAAAATGTTCATTATTTTTTTCAAAAAATAAAACACTCCAAAGCATCTGAACTTTCCCTTTAAATAAGTTTTGATGTCAGTCTATCCTTTTCAGGTTCACCCATTGAATCCACTCATGTAACAAAAGTAATCGGAAGTAAGGAATGAGATTTAACGTAAAGTTAAAAGAATTTAGAGACCAAACGTTCATGAATGCTGTCCAGACTGTAAACATGGATGGATTCAGACCGTTTTTATTGATTAGTGCAGTTAGAATTATTGGTTGGGTCAGCAGAGAAAGAGCAAACAGTGATCTACCACATTAATTGGTGATGATTTCTTTTCACTCCTGCACCACACAGCAACTGACCATTTTTTTACTGCGATCACTTCAAAGTAACCCCAAGTGTTTTGGTGTTGAGCCAGCAGAAGGAACAGGATTGATTGTGATGTGCGACTGCGCCGGCTGTGAGTTGTGTTGGAGCTGAGTAAAACTAAGCCTCTATTCAAGAGCAAGTCTGCCCTCTATCTGAGTCAGACAGGCGTGAGCTTTTCATTTTCAAAGGTTACTTTAATTATTCTCAACACTGACATAACAATAAAGATCAAAACTAAAAACTTTAAAATATTTAGAATAGTTGTATCCTGTATTTTATCAATCTGTATGTTTTAGTGTTTATTTATAATTCATTCAGATATTTTTATCAAAACCTCTTTATGCATCATTCATCATTGGCCATTCAAAAAACTGATAAATTAAAAGGAATTCATGTAGCAACTTAACCGTAATTCACTTTGTATCATTTTGATCTGTTTAGATTTTGTGAAATATCCAAGCAAGATGTTTTATTATGAAATTACTAGCAAATTCATCAGATGTGCATTATTCATTGAATTAGCACGGATCTGATCCTGCTTTCTATTCTGCTATGTTCTATTTATAGTTTCAGAAACTGGTGATTTCATAAATGTCGAAACTGAAAAAGCCCTATAGACCTATAAATTATTCCTCAAGGTTTTATAAAATGGAAATATAACCCACATTTATGCCAATAAAAATCCTGTTTTAGTTCACTGAGAAGATGTGATAAAATAGTACTCAGATGTGCCAGAAGTGTCAGTGGAAAACTTTTGTGAAAGAGTAAAATAATACTACAGTCCTTTTCAAAAGATCCAACATCAAAGAAAATTAATTGGAAATGAGACTTTGTGAATTCAAAAGTAAAGTCCTTTCTTATTAAACTTGCTATTACCACAACTCATTGAGTTAAAAAACGAGTTGGACAATATTGTTATTTCAAATTAAATATAGCCATCAGTGTTACATTTCGTAATTTTGTGTTTTCAAGTGTCTTTGGGGCAAGTCAGGGATGCTCATGTCTGGAACTTCTAAAGGAAGACACCTACTGTCATACCTGAGGGCACAAAAAAGACTAATAAGACATCATGAATTATGCTCTAAGATATAAATGGGGAAAAAAAACAATATCTGTGGAAGAGTAGATGCCTTCATGACTAATTGGTGCCTCCCAGGAACTGGTTTTCTCTGTGGGTTTTGTTGTGAAACAGCTATGAAAATTGTATGGTTTACTTTTCTTTGCTTGAATAATCCTCTATGTCTCTCTGGTAGATTTCATTGTTTTGTTTTTAACAATGCTCATGCTTGGTCTTTCTTTCGGGACACGGTTCAGTGTTTTGGTGATGTTGATAAAGAACTGAATGTCTGTTTGTTCTTTCCATGTTACCTTTCTTGTGACTTGTGGTTTTCTTACAGTATTTCGTCCATGTTGCCTTAAAGCAAATCTCTGAGCTTTGCAGAGCTGCAAGTCTTAATTCTCTATATGTTCATTTCACTGCAGGAGTTCTCAGTAATGAGTGGTTGATGATTACAGACTCTGAAGACATCTAATTACAGACAATCATTTTACCTAAGAGCCTCTTTTTACCTCTATACGGACTTCAAAGTGCTGAAAGGACGGGCAGAAAATAATGTCAGAGTTAAAAAATAAATCATAATAAAAGCTACTCAGATTAAAGAAGGCAAACCCTAACAGAGTGAGCAGCAGGAGGATATTGATCAGGTTTTTTCATCTTTGTTGTAAAAGTTTTTTGTGCTCCAATTCTACAACACAAACTCTTCTATCATGAGTATGTCACTGCCTGAGATAAATGACTTCTGTCAAAAGAGTCATTCCCCATCTGAACTATGGCCAAGACCTCACCACATTTACATTGAAAAGCTAAACCACATATTCCTCACATATTACCTCCTTTATATATTTATTTCTTTTTTCATATAGACACATTGAGCCCCTCCCAGACTGGCTCCGGACAGTCTTCCTGCCTGCAAATCAATCATCCTCCACCAGCTCTTATGGTGCGGCTGTCTGATCAATGATAACACTAATAATAACTGCAGTGCTGTCACCTCACCTCTCATCATCCCAACTCTCACAGCCTGGGGGGGGTGGGGGGGGGGGGCTCTCTGCAGATTGCCTCCACAGATTAGGACTCCATTAGAAAACCTATTTGCCCACCTCTTCCTCCCCTCAGGCTGCGCTTCACTTTGTTTGCCCACCAAAAAGACCCCATGAAGGAGAAAATGACCTTTTTCAAAGCGAGAAATAACTGCTTCATGTATATTGCTCCAGCGGCATCTGGACTCTGGAATTTCTGTTTCAAGGCAACACTTGCGAGGATCATTGTGAAGTTTTAACTCTGGGGCTCATGGTAAGAAATTGCATCCACCTTCTCCTTCTCTGAGTGCCATTCATCATTTTGCAAGAACACACCTCCGTGGCGTCTCCCACACTCTCAGTTAAAGGTTAGCGAACAGCACAGCAACTCCTCTCCCCTTTACACTGCATTAAGAATGTAGAACTACACATCACAGGAAAGAGTAATGTGCGAACATATTAATCATCCTGCATCTGTATATTTTAAATGGCTTTGCATTTCTGGTTTGCCCCTTCAGACTGACTCAATGGCCTGACAACAGCAAGAAGCCATTTAAATCACTGGCCCAGGCACCCCAGCCCATTACAGCAGTCACTTAGACCAATCATTAGTGAAAGAAGACCCATTGCATCTCTGCCCCGCTCTGCCATTACAGCTTCTGTATTAATCATTTGCTTTTTTGCAGCAGGAGTGAAAAAAGGAATAAGGTTCTCATTTACCCCCAAACAACAGAGTAGGAATCTCCTGCTCTTTTATCTGCATAAGTAAGTTGCTTTGAGCCGCTGTGGATTCAGAAAGCCTCCGAATATAAAATGATGTAATATCTGAAACCTTAATTTAAGTGAGCATATATAGCTTTTGAGAATGATGAACACAGGCTCCCATCAGCTCCTTTAATTAAGCGCAATGAGCCTTGTAAATCCAATATTCATCCAGTGTGGAGTGATTTGCAGAAGAATGGCTGCTGTAACACAATAGAAAAATAGGTATTTAAGCTGATACAAATGATCCATTACGATAATATAACTCCCCTGTCTCTTGAATTTCCCAAATGGCAATAAAAAGTGTTTTGAATTCTCAATGCCAGCGCGCCCTTACAAGGAGAGCGAAATTACCAGAGTGAATCTTGTCTCTGGCAGTCTTTTATCGGACCGGCTTCTCTCCAGGTAATTTCGCTGGCAAGCAAGTACAGTCCTGATAGACAGAATGGAAGAGAAAGAATGTCATATTCCCACCAGCGCTCTTTAATTCATGAGTCCTCTGCGTTATCAAACCACTGGAGTCCTGACCTGTTTTACTTTCTGCAGGTGTCCATTTGGTGTGTGGGTGTTCTTCTCTTTTAAGACTTTAGTTTTTTACCTTCCCAAACACCACACAGGCCAAGGCTCCCCCTGCTTCCCCCAAGGGACTGATAACTCCTCGCACATATAGTGAGACAGGAGGATTGGATGAGATAAGGCTCATGAAATTCAGAATGTTTTTTTTTTTCCTAAATTCAATTAGCATTTTATGGTGTTTCATTTTCTTGCCTGGCACCAAGGACAAGTAGTGATAGTCTAGTTATATCTAGTTCATACACGTGAGACTATGTTAAAAATGAAGCTGGTGAATATTTTCAGTGTTTATTTTTAACCTGCTGGAGACAGCAGTGAGTGTTTGTCAAAATGGAAGACAAAATAAGTATCAGATTACTTAATACAAAACAATATGTGTGGAGACGAGATGAAATTTGCAGATTTTGCAGATTTTTGAGGATTGCAAAAAATGTACTTTGATGAGGTAGTGATTTGGGATGTGAGCATGCTGATGAGAACATTTGAGCTGAGGCTGGACAGAGTTAAAAAGAAATGAGAACATAAAACACTGCAGCATGAGGGGGCCTTGCTGCTCGTTCTCACACGAAACAAGCTGAATCATCACAGCTGAATCCAAATTGACACACATTTACTTCACGTTTTTGCATCTAGAAATAGAGTCCACCTTTCATTTAATTCCAACTGCTTTTCCGGGTCATGCCAATGACAAACCTCCTCACATTACTTTGTTGTCGCATCCATGCTTCACATGTAGTTGCGAGAACTGTTAGTCCTTCTATGGAGTGGTTATAAAGCCAAACATGTTCACTTTTGCTGTGTCCAAGATCTGCTGATACAGTGTAACATCGAATCAGTGCAGTCACACCATTAGCCATGTGATTTTCACCCATAACAGCAGAGGACACTGTAATTGAAGCTGTATTGTTGTATTGTGGGTCTGACTGGTAGTGTATGTGTAGCTTACAACTTAAGAACACAAGTGTACATTTCAAACCCTCAAAAGAAGCAGATAGTTACATTGATGTCTAATATTCAGTCCTACAGGGTACATGAGATCAAATTGTACCCCGGAGGATAAAGTTGTACTTCATCTGTGTCCTTATTTTTGACTGTGAGCTAATATTTAGGAGAAGGAGTTCTAGAAGCAAAGACCATTCAGCAGATCAATCCAGTTTGTGCTACACATGTAGAAGGAAACACATCTTAGCAGACAACAGTGGCAGCTTAGGAGCGTCTCCTTTTGCAATATAGAGTTTCAACAGTTTGTGTGCCAGAAGAGCATTTTAGTTGGCCAATCATGTGTGGACCAATTATACCCCCTTGTGTCACTCAAGAGTCTCAATTGAGCCAAGAAAGCAGAAACTTAAAAAATATAGTTGATAAATATAGTTAAGTGCTGCAAGTGGCCAAAGTACCTCCAGTCCAGCAGAGGTTAACTAACACAAACGGTTCTTAAATCAATACAAAATAACTTTAAAAAGTTTAAGCTACTGTTTTGAAACTTGTCTAAGTGGATACGCAATGAAAAACATGTTCAGCTTCATATTAGACATCACTCTGGACGCCTCTGGTCGCTCTATATTACACTTAATTACGTCAGTAATTCGGGTCACAGCCAGAAGTGGTGTTCTAATGATTTATGCTGCCCTGATGAAAAATGCCGTCATAGTCCGAATTAACAAATTATTTCATAATGAGATGTCATTAGAAGTTTATACAGTATTCGTGTTTATGGTGAATGTGTCCTGTTAATTATTTAAGCATATTTTTATCATCATTCACTAATATCTTCTATATAGAAACTCTTTGGGTCCTTATTGGCCATTTTTGGGTCATTTCTGGGTGTGTCCAAACATTTGCCTGTCGCTCTGACAATGTAAAGAAAGTAAAAATAACATCATATTTAGTGTTCCTGTCTTGGGAGAATTTATTGGATAGGTGTAATCTATTTATGGAAAATATAGAAACAAAAAATAAACAATAAATCTGTTTATTGAAGTCAAGACGGCACATGTGCAGAAGGAATCGGTAGCACATCTCAACAGGTAGCATATTTCAACAGAACACCGGTTCGAGCAACGGCTGTCTGAGACATGGTTGCAGAAAAGTTGTTTAGTACTGATTTAAGACTGTAAAGTGGTAACCTGCAGTCAAAAAACTCCCAATGATTTTACAGACTGAGTTTTCACAAATTGTAGACAGAAGCAAGTTAACAGTGTGACCTTTTGAAAGTCACCAAATCTTAATTCACAGCTTCAACACAAGCTCTGCTGCAAAGAAACCTCTGCCACAACAACATGGATCACAAATTGTTCACAGAAAACAAGGTGAGCTGGTGAAACCCTGATTATTAAACTTGTTTTTAAACCTGGGGGCTATGTGAGGGATCATGTTAGTGAATATCACCCCTACTCCAACACAGATCACTCCATAGGATGATTGTTTACTGAATCTATATGTAACACATGCATTTTACAGACATTTCAATGAGACTTAAAAAAAAAGACTAAAGAAGAATGAACCTGTCATGTCTCTGTTAAAGAACCTACAATTGATGATATTATTTCACTCTCTGATTGACTATGAACAAAAATCGTAGTGGTTTAATTGCAAAGATTGAATCTCACCAAATGAAGTCTGGGCACTTAAAACATAATTAAGAAAAGGATTAGACAGTCGATGGGCATTCAGTCAAACCAAAAAGCCACAAAATTGATCAGAGAAGATGAACAAAATGCAGCCGCCAACACGCAAGGTTGATGATAAAAAAGTCCCTTATTTCATTCTTTTCAAATGTGGTGACTTGAGACTTTGTCAAATCTTTTTTTGCCTGTTGGTTTATTGATTTTTATGTCAATATCAGTCAGCAAACGAAGAGAAATGATTTCCTTAAACAGAGATCATGGGGGAAACTGTCAGGTTATCCACATTGACAGACAGCAGTTAGGTTATGCTATGAATGGAATATGGAAAAAATAAGATATTACCTTAATACTGCATTCTATCAATCACTGCAAAGAGAATAATATTTGAAATGAGGTAGGCAAAGCTTACCACACACATATCCATTTGTCTTGTCCTTCATTACAGTCTATTTCTATTTGCATTCACTGGCTACAGAAAATGAATGTGAATAGTGAGTTAGAAAAGATGGCAAAGAAAAAAAAAAATGGGTGAGTAGGTGTTTGAAAAAAAAAGGTCTGTGAAAGAGAAATGGCTTTAAACAAAAAGGTTTGACGTATTCAAGCAGAGAAGCACAGACATAATTAAAAAAAAAACAGCAACAGTAGTTAAAGAAGTAAATGTTTAGGGTAACATTACAGTGATTTTGATGCGGGCAAAAGTTTTGGCACCTGTCCAGCTGCTCCTGGTCACTAAGAGTTCAAGTAGGCCATATCTATTAGCAAAAACACAGGATGGTCTCTTAAATGGCCTCGTTCTTCCACCTTGCAGCTACTACAGAGTGATGACGGCCTTGTCGGAGAGAAAGGCTAATCCATCGGTCTGATTTGTAGCAAATGGGCCAATTTCAATACCTGTCTTTGGTTTGAAAGACGAGGCCCCAGTTTGATAAAGGGCCAATTTGCCAAAGGGCCAATGGGGATAAAATTGCAGTAGCTGTCTTTTATTTTGTTTTGTTTTTTTCTCAATATTTAGTTAAGCAAGGTTGGCAGGATGGAACCACAAAGGCACAATACAAACATTAAATATATATTTTATCATAAGCTCATGTTGTTTTTCTGTAGAAAAATAAGCCACAATTACTTTCCTATTAGTTACGTGAAATCCAAAGTATTTTCTTCTCAATATATCCCGCCATCACTCTTCTTGTAATTGCATCAACTTGCTTGATTCCAAATCTCACTTAGGTTCCAGCATAATGATTGAGCTGTCTGAAGAAAGATGTATACAGTTTCATGTAGTTAACTGTCAAAAACCACATAGACCACTATATGCTTTGTTCAATTCCTAAAACATATCTGTTGTAATTAGGAGCTTATGTGTTTAACTGGCAGGATTTAGGACCAAAACAGACTGGTGGTATAGATAAATGTGTAAAATATTATTGGAGAAATTCTTTCTCATGGGGGTTTTCATTGATTTAGAATTAAGAGTTTCTTATTTCTCTATCTCATGCACGTACTCTCAACTGCATTGTCAGCTCAGGTTTGTCTTCAGTTTCAAACTCCAACATCACCAGCAGACAACTGTATTAAGTGGGACGGTTTTAAAAGCATTACAAGAATAAGCATTAGAAGAATTCTGAGGTTTTCTCAGGTGCTGGTCAAGTCATACTTTCATCACATCTGACCACCCATCATCCTTTCAATAGTAAAGTGGTTACCACCCACAAAGTGTGGAGGTGAGTAAGATCTGCGACATATAGCTTTTTTTTCATACCCACAAAAGTAAATGCATGAGGTGACCAAAGCAGCAAAAGTGAAGGTACAAACTGACCTGGAGTCAGCTTGATGTAATTTTTATTCTCCTAAAAACAGTTGAAATGTCACTGCAATCGATAAATACATGGATTACAAAAGATATNCTTGCAGAAAAACAGCCCCAAAGCATGATGTTTCCACCCCCATGCTTTACAGTAGGTATGGTGTTCTTTGGATCCAACTCAGCATTCTTTCCCCTCCAAACACGACAAGTTGAGTTTCTACCAAAAAGTTCTATTTTGGTTTCATCTGACCATATGATGTTCTCCCAATCCTCTTCTGGATCATCCAAATGCTCTCTAGCAAACCGCAGACGGGCCTGGACGTGTCCTGGACGTGTCCTGGCTTCAGCAGTGGGACACGTCTGGCACTGCAGGATTTGAGTC
Source organism: Pachypanchax playfairii (assembly GCA_006937955.1). Classification (NCBI taxonomy): domain Eukaryota; kingdom Metazoa; phylum Chordata; class Actinopteri; order Cyprinodontiformes; family Aplocheilidae; genus Pachypanchax; species Pachypanchax playfairii. Next base: position 4,014,003 of record SSNP01000014.1, read on the forward strand.
CCTGGCGGCGTAGTGTGTTACTGATGGTAGCCTTTGTTACTTTGGTCCCAGCTCTCTGCAGGTCATTCACTAGGTCCCTCCGTGTGGTTCTGGGATTTTTGCTCACCGTTCTTGTGATCATTTTGACCCCACGGGGTGAGATCTTGCGTGGAGCCCCAGATCGAGGGAGATTACCAGTGGTCTTGTATGTCTTCCATTTTCTAATAATTGCTCCCACAGTTGATTTCTTCACACCAAGCTGCTTACCTATTTCAGATTCAGTCTTCCCAGCCTGGTGAAGGTCTACAATTTTGTTTCTGGTGTCCTTTGACAGCTCTTTGGTCTTGGCCATAGTGGAGTTTGGAGCGTGACTGTTTGAGGTTGTGGACAGGTGTCTTTTATACTGATAACGAGTTCACACAGGTGCCATTAATACAGGTAACGAGTGGAGGACCGAGGAGCCTCTTAAAGAAGTTACAGGTCTGTGAAAGCCAGAAATCTTACTTGTTTGTAGGTGACCAAATACTTATTTTCCACCATAATTTGCAAATAAATTCTTTAAAAATCAGACAATGTGATTTTCTGGATTTTTTTTCCTCATTTTGTCTCTCATAGTTGAGGTATACCTATGATGAAAATTACAGGCCTCTCTGATCTTTTTAAGTGGGAGAACTTACACAATTGGTGGCTGACTAAATACTTTTTTGCCCCACTGTATCTGTTGTAATTAGGAGCTTATGTGTTTAACTGGCAGGATTTAGGACCAAAACAGACTGGTGGTATAGATAAATGTGTAAAATATTATTGGAGAAATTCTTTCTCATGGGGGTTTTCATTGATTTAGAATTAAGAGTTTCTTATTTCTCTATCTCATGCACGTACTCTCAACTGCATTGTCAGCTCAGGTTTGTCTTCAGTTTCAAACTCCAACATCACCAGCAGACAACTGTATTAAGTGGGACGGTTTTAAAAGCATTACAAGAATAAGCATTAGAAGAATTCTGAGGTTTTCTCAGGTGCTGGTCAAGTCATACTTTCATCACATCTGACCACCCATCATCCTTTCAATAGTAAAGTGGTTACCACCCACAAAGTGTGGAGGTGAGTAAGATCTGCGACATATAGCTTTTTTTTCATACCCACAAAAGTAAATGCATGAGGTGACCAAAGCAGCAAAAGTGAAGGTACAAACTGACCTGGAGTCAGCTTGATGTAATTTTTATTCTCCTAAAAACAGTTGAAATGTCACTGCAATCGATAAATACATGGATTACAAAAGATATAACATGGATGTAATGTGTTAACATGATATAACATGTGGGTACTGCCACCCAATGATTGTTATGAGAACAGATTATCACACACTTGATGTCTGTTAATGGATCAGCCTTTCTACAGTAATACATGTACATATGGAAATCCTTTCAACAGCCGATATCTTGGGCAAATCAACCTTCTTCATTCACTGTATTGTTTCAACATGATATTATGTGTGTGCTAATCATGGGAATTACTTTGTGCTGATTTGGTTAGCAATGTTTTCACATGAAAAGGTGGATTTTCTAATAATGGTCCTGAAAACCTGTATATTAGGGTCCACTGAAGATTCTAATCAGACCTCAGTTCTAAACAGGTTTCTAACTGGACAGAGGTGGAACAGACAACGTGTCAGTGAGTGAGTCAGAAACTAAGGAGATGATCAGAATTACTCTTGATCGCTGTTATTCATTTCACCTGTTTATTGTTTTCAAGTCTGCCTCTGCTAAAAACAACATGCACCCTGCCGTGCAGAAAACATGGGCTGCACAGAACGAATTTAACTGCTTTTTGTTCAGTTTTTTGAATTAGCTTCAATAACCATCCTCAGTACCATTATTGCAAATTACCCCACGCTGACAGCTTGGTGAAAATCCTGTGAGAGATTATACCACAGCACGATGGCTCAATATAAAAAAAAAAGTTCAGCAACACTAAGGATTGGAGGAAAGTTTGAGAAATGAAGCACAGAGATGTGAACTGAAACATCTTCACTGAAACAGCAAACTGATTCAGAATTACTTTCCTGGCACTTATATATTTTTCTTTCAATACAAAATCTTTGAAATATAGAATTACCAGCATAGACATGATTTTTGGGGGGCATAAAATGTTAGTTTTGGCTGATCTGTGCATTTCAACATTATACCATTTATCCTATTTAACCTGTTTTGTAACTCTATTTTCATGTTTGGATCTAAACACTGAAATAAACAGAAAAAAAAACTCTTCACAGATTAATTTTTAAGAAATCTTTGCGGAAAAATTATCATAATTGTTTGTCCATATGACACCAATTCTAAAGAAAAGTCCCCTCGAAGCATTTTACAGAAGCAACAAGTTCAATTCATGACTCAGGAATGCTTTAAATACAGTAATATCAGAACAAGAGGCTAAATTTGATTAGACTAATCGTTCTGGCTGCACCACCTGTGTTCATTGCAGTCGTGTTGTGCTGCAATGCATCAAAACTCAGACAGATTTGATCTGATATCATCCTAATATTTCTTTCTCTATATTCTCATTGCAGTTTTACCATAAGTGTCTCTAAAACTTTAACATCTGATTCATCTCAAGGAATTGGCAGCTGGATGTTACTTTTAGCACACGTGATAATAATATCTCAAAGCATGAAGACATTGAAATCATTTATAAGTCATTACCCACTGATGCAAATTCTTATTAAGCTCTGTTGGAAATAGGGAATCTCCTGGACAAACAGGAATCATTTGTGAAACACCTGATGCATGAAAAAAGGGAGATGAGGAAAAGTCTTCCATTTAAAATCAATGGCATTTCTTCACCCGGGATCAAAGGCTTTCCAGCACAAAACGAGGCGTGATACGACATAATGATACCTTTCTCTGAAGTGGATTAATATTTTAAAGTTCAACTCCCTCTTCAGGAGGATGTTAAACTAGTTTCGAATCAAGCACCTCTTTCAACACATTTGCATGCCTAAGTGAATCCTTTTCAGTCACGTAGCTCCGTCTCTTATATATATATTTTTTTTTTATCTTGTACTCTTATTAATCAGTGTTGTTTTCTTCTGGGTCCTTACATGATGTGTGTCCACACGAATGAGCAAACAGGAATGGTGATGATCATTGAAAACATTCACAGTCACCAACAGGGCGGACAATCAGGACAGCAGCTATAACCCTGAGGGAGCCCTCGGCCTATTACTTCTCAGGAAATTGTTCACTGATAGAGCAAGCAGCAGTGAGTACTGCGCTGGTTCTGAATGTATTTACAATACCAGTTTGAAAGGTCAACATGCAATGAAAAAACACATCAGAGGTCTGTTTTGCATAAAAGTAGAGTCATCTGTTTTCTGGGCGTGCTGGGTGTTATTTGGTCTATAGTTCATTTTAGATTGAAAGGTCATGCTCCTTTAAAAATCAGAAGAAACTAAAGTATAAATATTGTTAAAAACAACAAGGCAAGGTTTATTACGTTTATTTATTTTTCCTTTTGTGATTCAGAAAATATGGACTTTTTTGTAAATACTGGCAAACCATCATTCACACGAGTGTGGATGTGTCAGACACACAGTGATGAAATTAGAATTATTTATTTACAGGCCATTTCTAAATCAGCACAACCAGCCCACTAATTTCCGGGGCTGAACGGTTGGACTCCAAAGGTGTTTGTGAAGGATGAGTGAATTTAAATCAAAGCAGGATGTAATCAGGCACATGGGGGGGGTTGAGCTCTCTCCAGGGGATTTAATACTCCACTATATAAAGCAGGACAAATCAATGTGAAAATAAAACACAGGCTGGCAAAGGTTTCCAAAAAGCTGTTGAACTAAAAAATAAAATAAATCAGCAGATCTTTGATCCAAGACTCAAATAACATCTTTGTTGCGTATTTTTCTGTTTCTAAATCTATAAAACAATTTTAGTAGATTTTCTCAAAACACAAAAACTTTTAAATTACAATTTTTGTATCTAATTTTAGAGTTGGCCTTACTGGTAATCAAGATTTTTTTTTTTTATACATGAAGTCATAATTTCTTACATTCCAGATGATTGTGTGTGTTGAGAAGTAGAAAAAAAAAACGATTCTGTGCTTGCGAGATTGCTGGAGCAGTTCCCCAGGTGAGCAGAAAAATGCTAGGGGAAAGAGAAAGTGATGTTCTTATCTCACACATTTACTTTCAAGGCATCACCAGCAGTTGCAGCCTGCTGCTCTCTGGTGTGTTTGTCTAATAGGATTGTTCCAAAAAAGTTGCAGACTCACTAACCTCCTGTGGATACAAAGAATAAAAACAGATAAATGAGAAAACTGTCATAGCATAGAAGTTGCCTGAGTTTTAAGGAGTAATCTCCAACGTAAACGTTAAGTACAGAAATGTGGGACACACTGCCACCTATTGAAAGCTGACAGAATTTGGTATTTGTTGCTGCATTTTTAAATAGAAGGAACAATTAAACTGTATGCATGCCACAACTTTTATCATTTTCTCTAAATATGATTCTGGAAAATATATATTAAATATATTATATTTGATGCAAATTATAAAATCTCCCAGCATGTCTGAGCAGACTGGAAAGTATCATGACATGTCAATCCAAAAGAGCCAAGTGGACTTCTTTTTTCCTGCTTACTGAAAATGTGTCACCTTTCATATCAGTCAGTGTTTCCATCCATTGAAGACGTTTTTCAGATGGCAGGTGAAATGTTTTGAAGAAACAAACAGAAAAAATAAAGTCCAGCTGCGTTTTTTTTTTTAATGGATTATGTTCTTTTATTCATATAAATTATATTCTATTTTCTGAATATCAAACATTTTTTACTTGTATCTGAAAGGTTCAAGCTTCAAACTGTCCTGATCTTTGCATGGAAATCCTTTTTAAAGTACAAAACATCATCATACTAAATTGGAACAATAACATATCTTTCTCTTACACATGCTTGAATGTGAACTGCATATTTCATGGAAATACTTTTGTGTTTCACAGACTAAAAAACAAACAGGCAGAGGGAGACACAAACTCTGAGCCTCCAAGCCTCTTTCGAGTATCTGATCAATTAATTACTTCTCTTGGTTTTCTAAATAATAAGGTATATGAAGTGTAGGATCTCCACAGGCCGAGTGGAAAGAAAATACCAGTGCTGGTTCCAGGCGATGAGTAGTTGTGACCCTTTTAGAAAAATCATGTTCCCCAGAGAGAGTTAGTAATCCCAGTAACTCTCATTGCAGTAGTAATAATAACCTTTTGCTAATTGCTTCATTACCACGACAGTGACTTTCTGCCACAACAGTATTTTGCAGAGACTTAGTGGCTTGTAGCTGTGTGTTTTTCACCTTATCCACCAATAATGTGAACTGTTCAAAGTGCATTCATTACTGTTGAAAAAAATATATATTTTTTTTTACTTTACAAGGATGCAGTTCATTGACCCAAATGAGTTTTAGCTTTAAGTTTGTTTGTTTTTTTCTACAAGGATAGTGGAAATCATTTTTATCTTCCTGTTCATCTTAGTAAAAAATACTTATAGGTTGATGCAAATGTTTCCATAAACAACAAATATAAAATGCCCAATGTAAATGTATTTAATCCTGTATGAGCTGCTGTAACACATTTCCAATTAGACATCAAGATCCAACAATAATTCTGGTACTTAATGAAGCAAGATAATGAACATAGAAAAGATGACCTCACCCCATCAGCATGGGGTTTCTCTTCAGTTTCTGGGGTCATCTGGGTAACAGAGTCAAAGGAAAAAAAGGATCTTAAAGACTTAATAGTTCAGTTTAGTTTCAGATGTGGGCAACATTATTTTTAAAATCTGCATCTTCAGCTTTCTTGTCTTCTGTATTCAAGTGAGGAATGAGAGATATGGCCTCCTTTACTTGCAAAACAACCACAATGTATTCTTCTTACAGCAGTCTGAATATGTTGCATATTGATAAATCTATAGAGCTGTCCATGGTGCTGAATCTGCAGAAGGATCTTTAATTGTCCTTTCTCTCAATTCAGCATGTCGTTTTTTTTATCTTTTTCTCTGTGTGTATGAATACTCAATTATGAATTATCATACTGTTGCCTAAAAGACTGATCTCTGGAGAAATGTCCCTTTCATGATGGCAGTAATATCAAGTTGCAGCTTGTAGTTTCACCAGAGCAGACTGATCACAGAGGCACACTGCTGTCTGTAATATCATTCAAATAAAATTCTATTTTTCTTTTAGGATAATTCATTAAGTGATAGACCTTTGGAGGGTGTGCCTTGCCTCTAACCCAATTACTGCTGAAGATTGGTACCAGTTCCCCACAACTCTAAACAGACAAATTGCACATTCAGTTTGTGCCAAAGTTCAACTAGTATCCTTCAGTTTATGAGTATTTTGGTTAATTTTCAGCAGGTCAGTGCTGAATTTAACAGGAGTGTCCCTGAGAGGTTCTAGTCTTTCAACTGAAAAGGTGGTAAGAGGTCACATCTCTCTGGACATCGGGCCTGAGAATTTCCAGGAATTATTTTGCCATCTGTGTTGAGAAGCACTTCAATAAGCATGTGCTGGTCCACCTGGACTTTTTATATGTAGATTTGCCCAAGGCTCAACTTGTAGCTGGGCTGAATTCCCTTTCAACATTCAGTGATGGTGGGCTTCCTGCAGAGTTCAGAGAGTTAGACACTCTAACTGTCAAAAAAAAAAGAAATTCTCAGATGTTTTCAACCACCAAAGGTGAAAAGAGTGAACGACCAGAGACCAAAAACACATAAAGCTGCTTGTGTAAACCGTTTAATATCAAGAAAAGTTTCTGAACAAAATGCTGAAACTGCAGGTGTTTCTACTAATAAACTGTTGAAAAGCTGCTTAGTCTGGAAAAAAAATCTTCGAAGACTAAAATTGATGCAAATTACTGAAAAAAAACAAACTTTTTTATCATTTTCTTTTATTTCTACAAGTCCATTCAGTCGCAGCTTGTGGACACTTCCAAATCACTTTTACATCCAAGTAATCTTCAGTTTCAAAGTGAATCATTGATTAAATGAGAAAAGTCAAACCACTAATTTGGTTTGTCAGGTTTAAGGGAATCATAGCATTCTTCATTGTGCTTTCCTCCCCTCTGACATCTCTAATCAATGGTACATATTATCCTCGATTAGCCACCGGCCAGAGCTCTTTATCTCTCTCCTGCTGGTTTTGCTGCAGTATTAAATCACTTTGCACTGACCAAAAATGCATGGAGTTATTATTTTTTTCTTTAATATTAATATCCTGTTTCACTGGCTAATGATTCAGCATTTAATAGCATCATCACTTCACACAAATGAGACCAGCATACACATACAGTAAGTATAGCTCCTGTCTCATATGAGAGGTTTTGCTATAGCTCAAAGTTAAGGCTACAGTTCCCATAAGGCCCATTAAATTCTGTTATAAATTAAATGGTGTGACATTTGCCTCTCCCAAAGCAAAAGCTTGTGTGTTTGTCTTTCTTTATTGTTTCATTGTAAAAGATAAATTTGCTAACGTGGGTCTCTTAATCTACATTTTGCTTACGGTGCATCTAATGTGACAATTTGTAAGAGTTTTGTTCTCCACACATCTCACAGTTTGAGACAAATCTGCACTCAGTTGCCAAACAGGGCAAAGAACTGTACAATTAATACATAAAAGTATCGCTGACAGCTAAATTTAAAGCGATGAAACTGTATTTTTTGTTGTTTAAAATTGCACCGCTAGTTTTACTGTCTGACTTCAGCAAGTTTAAAAACATGATCATATTATACTCTGGAGGAGCAGAAAGGTAAACACTTTTTTCCCTTTTACAGGCTAAAGACTGACTTGACTGTCAAAAACTGAACCAAAAACCAAAATGTTTATAAAGAGTCCAAAAAAATGAGTCATTATAACAATTTCACTGAGTAATTTCCACCTGGACTGCAGTGTGGAGCAGCTGGTTAGTGTTGTTGTCTTGCAGAAAGAAGGTCCCAGCTGAGGCCTTTCCATGTGGTGTTTGCAACTTATGTACATCTATATTCTTTCTTGCTTCACCCGTTTTCTCCCACAGACCAAAACATAAATGTTGCATTAACTGAAAGTTCTAAACTGGTCTTGAGTTTTAGGAAAGTGTGAATCCAAACTGTTCTTCTTTTCTTCTTGTAATGAACTGGTGACCCATCCAGTCTGTGTCTCTTGCAAATGACTGCTGTGAGCACCAGCTCTCAACAACCCTAGACAAGATCATGGACGAACGGACGAATATGCGGTGATGACTCAGGATAAAGATTTCTATCTAAAAAGATGTCAGATGTTCACTTTTAAAAAAACATGACTGTGAAGCTCATATGATGCGTAAAGACTTCAGCAAGATAACACATCAGTGCATGAAGCCATTCGTTCAAGTAGAAACCATTTGATTCTTATTCAGAGGTTCTTTTGCTTAGATGTTTAATTTATTGTAGAGTGCAACAAATAGGCCCCGCCCACTTCTTTTTCCTATGCATATTCTTTCTCCTGCCCAGATCAATTTTTGTTTTGTTGATGTTCTCTCCCTCATTTCGTTTGACATGACCTGAGCGCTGCCTCCTGCATTGATCATGGCCACTTAGAGCTGTTTAACTTGAATTGCAAGCCCTGAAGCAAAAAACCTTTTGTGTTAGATCTCCAGTTCCATCAGGGTGTGGCGTTTGAAAGTGAAGACTAAAAAAATAGGAGAGTGTTTGAGAATGGCTGATTTCTACATTCGTTGAAGGCAGAATTTCACCTATAGAAACTTTCTGTTTAGGGTTAAAATGTCACAAATACAGCATCTCTTTGTTCCGTTTGTTATCTGATTAGATGTCAATTTGTGATGAGCCGAGAGTGAAAGCAGAATATTTTGTATCTGTGGGTTCTACAAGCATAAAGTCATTATTTCATCTTGCCAGTATTGATGGTGATCATGTTGACAAGTGGATAAGAGTTATTCAGACAGATTTTCATTAATATGTATGACTGAGACGCATGTATCAAAACTTAACACACAAGGAATTTTGAATAAGTAGATATAAAATATCAAAACCGACATTTAAAGAGAAATAAATCCAACAAACTCTTCTGTTAGAGGGAGTTGTTTTTCTGATCTCTGTGTAAGAGTCTGATTCTAATGGCCAAGTTGCCATGAAGATGACTGGATGCAGCTCGTGAGCTGGAACCAGCAGATGCAGAACGAGCTGTAGTGCTTGTGAAGCGTGGATAAAGCAGTCAATCACCCAGTACAAGCCTGACTTCCTGTTCCACCTGAACAAACATCATGTGTCAAGATCAAGCTAAGGGAATTGCACAAACACATAATTTCTCTTCATCTTATTCAAACTTCTATAGTCTGTAGGGATGTCAGATTAGGGAGAAGTTGACAACAGGGTGTGTGAGTGTGCAAGAAAATACCTCCCTTAAGACCTGCAGATAATACACCTGATGCCTACTGTACATGAATAAAACACTTTTTTGTTTAATTTATTTGTGATACACCTCCGTGAGGAAAAAATAACAGCTCGGTGGAAGACCTGAGACGGCCAGAATGTTAATTAAATAAGTTCTAACTTTGAGGGATGTGAATATATGATCAGTTATGCCAGAAATGCTTTTTGTATCAGTGGAAATAAATGTGTATTTTTTAGTGTGTTGCACAAAACTGTGTTGGAATGTAATGGTTTTACATTGTTCCAGTAAGAAAGTCCAAATATTGACATCAAAAGAACATTTTGATGTGGATTTCTGTGTAAACGTAAATAATTAATGTCTTACCTATTGTAGAGAATTTCCTTGAACAGACTCAGTTTGGCAAAAGAGTTTTATGTCTTGCAGAACTGATGAGCTGGTGGCTTAACACGTTTTCAGTTTCCTACATGGATATTTTTACAGAGATATGAAGAAATACTGTACAAACAAGCTGCATTTCACTGCTGCTACTGCTAGTTTCAATCATAAATAATCCCATTAATCCATGTAATTAAAGGGGAAATGCAAGACTGATGAAGATGTGAAAGTTTGTAAAATAGCTTTTACATGAACATCGAGGATTTTGGAGGAACTGGGATTGTTGTAAAATGGCAGCAATTCACTTCGGTCTTGGCTGCATTTGGACTAGCTGTTAGCTGTTCAGTCCTATAGGACATGCACTCCTTTTCTCCAAACTGAGGCAGTTCATGAAGCTATACCCAATGAATAAGATGTGCTTTATTTCTAACTGTTACATAGAAATACAAGTTAATAGCCAAATTTGACCAACTCTTATTGCAGAGTTTATTTTTTTCCAGTTTATATCAGGTATTTCCATCAGGTCTGGATGTAGATTAAAAGGGTGAAGGGAACAAATTTTGAATAAACAAATAAGGGAAAATTAAATTTTGATTTAAATGTGCATTTTTCCAATAAATTCCCAAAGGAAAATCATTTAAATTAATGTCAGGACTGCCAAAAAAAGAGATAAGATAAAAATAGTGCCTAATATTATGAGCAAAACATGTGAATTTCCATTTTAAACTGAGATGGCATCAGAACTGGAGCCATAACACTGATGGTCATAAGAACAGAACACATTTAGAAGCTGGAGCTTCCAGAGACCTCATTTATCTTCAAATAAGTTTATAAACATATAGGAGACAGTAAAAACTGTGAAAACACATAAATGAGAATATCAACCCCTGATGTTTAAATTATGTACTGCTACACAATAGCAAAAGCTCTTAAAGCACATAAGGACACATCAAAATATGCTTCTCATCTGTGCACAAGAAGCAGCTTGAGAGATAACAGTGTCTGGTCTGAATACCAATGTTGCTGTAACAAAAGCTGTTCATAGATCCTTGAGTAGAGGAGACAATAAATAAGGACTGTTATTGTGAAGCTAGCCAAGATAAGAAGAGCTTATAAAAAAGCTGCGAGAGAGCTGAATATTGAAACTTCAGGTTTTTGTACATTTATTATGGAGATTGCTGCTACTCAAGTGGTTGTCAGGTCTCCGCAGACAAAGATAAGTAAGAAAGCATCTTGTGCATTCTCAAGCCTGACAATACCTCAAGATGGATGATCTGTCAAGTCCAGAGTCATTTAGGAGCTTTTAGGTGAACTGTAGTCCTGCAGAGAACAGCAGGAGTATTTAATATTTGTCATTTTTAAAATAAAACAAATTTGAACCAGATTTGGAAAAAAAAAAATAAAAACATCTGATAGGATAGTTTAATGTTTGAAGAAATGGGGATGCGAGAAGAGTGTGACATTTATCAGCAAACTGCCAATGTGCAACACTGAGAATAAAACCCATTAGAAAATTGATGGTTATTTTAGGAATGGTTTTATGCATGTTTGATAAAACTCCAGCTGATTCCAGTCTTTTTAATATTTGAGCCATGAAGCTAAACAGAACAATGCGTGAATCTTTAATGAAGACGAAAACAAACAGAAATCATCTGACAACGACATGTAGTGGGATTACTACGGCACAGAAATCTCACCAATTACACATAACGCTGCATGCCAGATGCAACCCACAGGCAGCAAGATTCCTTCAACTTAATCACAATGTGGCTGCATGACAGTAAGATTGCTAGCTGCAATAAGTACTCTTGTTTTTTTGTTGTGTGCATGTAGTCGGCAGGGTTTCCCCCACTGAATTTAGGATACGGATGTTATTGTGAAAACACTGTCTTCTTAACTTTTACAGCTTAATAAGAACCCAGAGGAAGACTTTTCTGGAGTCTTGAAAACAAAGATGACATCTATCACTGAGAAATGTGTTTAGAGGTTGTTACTGGACCTCAAAACACATTATTGTGAGATTTCTATTTCTACCCATCAGTTCTCATTCATTAGCTATGTTGTGCATTCACCCAGCCCCAGTGTGCTTGTAGCTCCAGTTTCCTTCTCATAGTTGCATTCTTGAGTTTGTTTGAAAGTCATTTTAATTTTTCCCCTTGACTGTTTTTTTAACACCCTTGAAAAAAAGATTAATCACAGAAACCTGGCGAGGAAGGATCAGAATAAACATCCACATCTATTGTATCACAACCAGAAAGTCTAGGAAATGTATGATTTAGTGTAAACATGATTCCCACAAGAACACACTGAAACCCCTCACTAAAATAATAACCTTCGATTTAATAAAGGAAAACAATCCTGTTTCCTACAGTGAGTCTTATTTTGTAGTTTAAACTATCACTCAATAACAAGTTATTTTAGGTTTGTATTTTATTTTGCATCTATGAAATTAAATGTGCAACACAGCAACATTTTTTTCTTTGTCAAGCTACAGCTAAGTTTTTGTATGTTGTTTATGGAGTGAATGTAAGATGATGTTTCTTCTGACCGAGGCCTTAATAATCTGCAAACTCCTGCTGTGGTGTGAGAACAGCTGATTATCTGGGTAATGTTTTCTCATATGGTCTCACTGTCTTTTTGAGCAGCTTGTTTTCCCCCAAATTCACAAAATGTAGTTTGTTTTTTCACTTTAATTTTGAGTTACTCCAAATCCAGACCTCCATGGGTTGAATACATTTGATTTCCATTGATAATTGTTGTCAAGAACATTCAACTATGTAAAGAACAAAGTATTTATTAAGAATATCTTATTGTGTAGTTTTCATGGTTTAGGTGGCATCAACTCTTTTGGAATAAAATGGCTCATCACAGGTTCGTATAGAGAAACAGAAGCTTGTTGTTTATACAAGACTGAATGTTATAAATTACAGAAATATATTGTATTTCATTTCCATCATTTCTTTGGAATCGCCATAATTTCTTTATTGAATTAAGCACCAGCTCAATATGATCAACATCCAAACAAGACAAATATTTTACTCAAACGGTAGAAAATCTGGACAGAAAAGCAACTTTTGTTTATTTAATCCATCTGCAGAACAAAAACTCTGCACCACTTTAGCTTCACTGTCCAGGAGCAGACAGACTTTTGTTCATGAACTGTTTCTTGACGAAGCAAAGCCACCACTGAAACAAAGATACAAACACAACAGTAGTTAGAACAAGTCTGTAACTAACATTACTCATAAGAGTTTAAAAACTCTTGGATTACAGAACTGAAACATCTTAATTTGATTCACTTGTTGATGTTTTTTTTTATTAGAACAGAGAAACTATTTTCATTATTTTTCTTTCCAACTTAATGTTATAGTGATGGAGGGAGTCTGTTCACATGTACAGCTCAATGCTGAGGTCAGTCAGACGGACACACACAGAAAACATGCAGTCTATTACCTTTAAATTAAATTGTCTTTCTATTTAAAAATGGCTGATAAATATATATATTTATATATATATAAAGATAAGAAGAGACTATAAAACATTTTGCAACTTATATTTACTTTTAAGTATCTTTTATCTTGCAGACTCACCTTGCTGGGTTTATCTGTCTGGGGATCGAACACACGGTCACATAGCCTTAGGCCAGTCTCTTGGCGGATCTGCTGCAGGTACGCCCTCATAGTTTCTGAAAAAGAATATATTAATCATGCTAACGACGGCTCTCAGCTAATACTTAGATTATATTTTACGGGCGAGGACTGGTCTAAAAGCATGAAACTGCTTTTTCTGCATAAACTGAGGTTAACACGAGTATTTACATCATTTTGAAGAATTTATTAAAACACAAACAGTATGAGAGGAAACAAACCGAGTCACAGGAAAATGACACAGACTTCAAATAATGACAGCATCACTCAGTTTAGAAAGACGTGAAACTCTTGCTTTTTTTTTATTCCTTTGTTTGTTTCTGTCTTCCTAAACAACCCAAGATGGGAGTTTATTTAGTTTATTATTTAATAGGGACTCTCACCTTCCTCCTGCTTGGTTGCAGGTTTGACATACATAGCATTAAGAGGGAAACCAGGCTCTCCAGGAATGGGGAAATTTGTGATGCCCAGCGTGTACATCTCCTTCTCTCCCTGGTTTCTGGAGCTACACTGCACAGATTAAAGCACAATCCCATAGAAAGTCTCAGATAAATCACTTATGTGCTCCAAATCTGAAATTATTACCATAAAATTACCATTCAAGAAACTGCTTTCTTATTACAACATGTTGTAAAACTGATTTACAAACTGTCGAGCTCTTTGTGGCTCCACTTTAACAAACACTTTAAATGCTGTGATAAAATATGTTCCTATGAAACGCACCTTCTGGAGTTTCTTCAGACATTCAGAAATGTAGAGCGTGACGTAGATCAGTGTCCTGTCGGCCTCATTCTGAAACAAATACATTCACATTATTTGCTTAAAATTACTAGATATTTTACTTAAAGCATTGACTGTGTGATGGGAGCTTCATCCTGAGTAACTCTTGAATAGCCTGTGAGCGGAACAGGATGGAACAAGTCTGTGCATGTGGAGGAATAGAAAATACATAGCTGCCCTAAGAACGGGAGACAACATGCACTAAAACAAGGACATTGATGATGTATGTTTGTTTATTTCTTTCTGCTCTTTATGAACTCAAAATAACAGAAATTGAATCACAAATTAAGCAGAAGCACTAAAAGGTTGACAAAAACAAAGGTTTGGCTTACTTTTAAATATTTACTTACCTTGATTTCATAGTTCTTAAAGAAGACGTTGGCCTTGAAATAGTAGATGGCTTCATCAATAATATCTGAATCTATGCCTGAAGGAAAAGGACAAATCTGTTCAGATCAGTATTGTTTATTTGTCAGTGCAGGAAATTATTTTCTGTGTCTCAAACACAGGTTATACATCTGAAAACCATCACCTGTTTCGTTTGGGCTCTTAATACAAATAGATTTAACAGACTTTACCAAGAAGAGAGTCCCAGCCGAGGACGCTCTTCAGTCCATATAAGGAAATGAGGTTAACGCTTGTATGAGGAACTGAAAACACGAACCAAACTCCAAAACATTCCTGTGATTTTCTTTACTAACCGTCTCCTCTGGCTGGTCCTTTAAACTGGGTTTTGATGGGAAGCAGGGCCATATTCCCCACAAGCCTCGTATCAGGGACCATCAGGCTCGAGTGATACGCCTTTAAAAATAAAACGCTTGTTGTCACTTCTGTTTACACATTTCCACCATTAGTTACCCTGGTTACACCGCTTTGTAATAGAGATATTAAAAACTATTATTACAAATTACTAAACTGAAAAAAAGGAAAATATTCATTGCAAATATGTGATTTTTAATCTCAATCAAATGCTAACACAGCTAGCCAGTAGTGCTATCTACTCGTCTTCACGTTAACCGGAAGGTTATTTTGTCACAAGACGACATTTTTTGGAACATATTTCGCTTTAAAGCTCTAACTATATAATTGTACTGGTCAGCTGTAAAAGACACTCACCGGCATGCTGAATGAAATTTATCAATCCAACTGCTCAGCTGAAGAAATCTGCAGCCACGGTGAGACGTTACTTCCGCCTGTCCCACCCTGCGGCTTTACAGGAAGTGTACACGTGTCATGTGACACCACCGCCGCTTGGGGGCGCTACAAACACCACCAGGAATCTCATACGGTATTAAGTTACGTTTTATTATAACAAAATAACATTAGTAAATCAATATTTTACAATGTTTTAAAATCCAATACATTTCAACTGTAAACATAAAACAAGTCTGTATTGTTTTTTAATAAATGTCCATTTCTCTGATCTGCAGCAGTGACCACTGTCCAGCTGAACTTCATCCAGTCCATGCATGGACATGAGTTCCTGCATCACTCCTTAAGTGGTGACTTTGTCTTGAAATAGCTCATCATAATTTAAGTTGGCTGGCTCTTCATCAACTTCCTGCAGATAAGGAAAACATTCAAGATATAAAAATAAAATCTCTTTAAATGATGTTTGGTTGAGAATTGACATTGACTTTTCTTAACCTTCGGCTCCTTGAACTCCAGATCTTCTCCATACTGAATGGAAAAGTCAATGTGCTGCAGGACTATGTTAATACATTCCTCATCTGTGCGGTCAAAAGGCAGAAATCTCACCATACTGTAGTCATCGATCTGAACAGGCAAACAGAGGTTTTTGTTAGATTACGGGTTTGAAACATCTCCTTCAAAGTCTAATCCAGGACTCCACCTACCAGACCACAAATAGCTTTGGTAAGTTTCTTGAACTTTGTGCTCCTGAAAGTCTCAGAGTTATCTTCCATCATTGAGTACATGTCAGGATCCAGGTACCTTGTAAAATTAGGAAAAATTCATATAACTCTTCTGTAACTAAACAGCTGTTGAAAAGCAAAAGGACTTGGCTCCAGAACTGTTTTAAGAACAGAACTGAAAGTTACAGTTTGAATCTTAAAGACAAAATGCACAATTATTAAATCTGAGAGTCAGATCACTTTCTATCTACTAGTTTTATACAAACATTCAAATTAATTACTAAGACAAGCTTCATGTGAATTTTCCTTTTACATTTATGTATCACTTACTTCTCAATCTCCTTCTTTGCTTTGGGACTGAGAAGATCCATTTTTGTCATTATGTTTACTTGAGGAATCTCTAATGACACCATGGCACTGAGAGCAGCCATGACTCCTGAAATAAACTGCAGGTAGAAACAAGTGGCAGGAAATTAAAGTTTAGTTTTTTTTTTAAATCATCAAAAGGGAAAATTACACATATGTAAAACAACAGATACCTTAAAAGACTCCACCATGAACTGTGAGTCTACTAAAAAGACGCCACACACTCGAAACTCCCACTGCTGGAGCTGCTCCACTAGCTGCCTCATCACAGGCAGGTGTGTGTAAAGTTCAATTTGACCTATTGCAAATAACCAAAATCACATATTATACTCACATCCATTAATAAGAACCAGCTCAAAAACTGAAACAAAGTTTGCTGGTTTAAAAATGTGTATTTACCGGGACAGTCAAACAGTATGTAGTCATCCTCCACATGGCCCAGACTTTCCTCCAGCCAGTCAAAGTTATTGGCAAAATACTCCATGCAGAAGATCAGACCCCCATTAGGACCGAATTTTAGAGACTCGTCCTCCATCACATCATCCACCTGGATGAGTTCACGAATGTCTGACAAAACAAACAGAATCAAGTTTATATGTATACTTTGTTTTTACAGGAAAACAATTTGAATCAATTGATTATTAATGAAGCATTACACTTAATTACATACATACTAATAAAGTCTGTTCAAATTCTACAGTATTTTAGTTAAAATTTACACACAAGAAAAAAAAGAAATCACCGCCTACATCTAATGTAACTAAAAAACTTCAACTACATGGATAATTGTAGTTCCAGCAGACTGAGTTTATTCACCTGCCATCACAGGATAGTCAAAATGCTCCGCTGCTGGGTCCAAATTAACAACCTGAACCGAGCGGTTTAAAGCCTCTGAATGCTGGATCATGGTGGAGCAGTAGGTACTCTGAAATATTGATAAACAATAAACAGATGAACACAAATAAAGGCGGATATTTATAATTTATTTAGAAGAAACCTTGTGCGTAGCACGTTAGCCGCATAGCAGCAGTAGCATTTGATCGCTTACCTTCCCGCTACCCGCCGGGCCCATCACCAGCTGGGCATAACGAGGCATTTTAACTCATTTACAAGAATTACGAATATATTTATCTCAGTTATATTACAGTACGTCACTACAGGTAAGTATACACAAGCACACAGGGCGCACGCTTTCTTCTTCTTTTTATGTGAGCTTCACTTCCGTTCATGTCTCACTGCTGCCTCCTAGTGATCAGATTAAGTTATCACATTAAACCGCCATACTTCTGGTCATACTGCACACGGAGTGAGTGATGACAAACGGAAATTATTGTGTTTATTACGAAATTATTAAATTATTCTAAGATTAAATTAAAAAGAGATTGAAATACATACATTTGATTACCTTTTACAGTATAATTTCACTGTAGATGTTTATTCCAACATGTTTCTCTCGTAGTTGAATACTTCTTTTTGTTCTGATCTGATCAGAGTTTAACCAACATAACTCGTATTTTCAGAGGAAAACTAAATCATATGTAGTGAGGAAAAAACTGTAAAGTAAGAGATGTGTTTTGATTATTTTGAAGAAAAAGGTTCATGTGACCTTTGCCATTAATTTTGACACACAAATAAAAAAGAATGGGAAAGGGAACGATGTTCTCAATTACATGATGAGATTTCATTTCATTTCTGAACAAAAGATATTTAAACTAATATTTCCTTTATTGAACGAACCATAGACATTACAAATTAAAAGGCGTTTACAACATGTGTAAATAACGAACTGAGACAGTGGAGTTGAAAACTTCAAACTCTCCAGTAGATGGCGGTAATACGAAAGAAACACCACAACAACAGAAAAGAAGAAGAAGAACTAAGGCGAAGAAGAAGAAAAAAGGGGAAAAGTACGTGAGGAATTAAGATTATAACATCACAGTGAAATGTTACAGCGTCATTAATTGTAATTAACCTGGTCACTTTACTGACTGCGTGTTTTTTTCTGTTAGAACAGATAAAATGTGTGAAAGAAGTGAACGGAGTTGACAAGCTTGTAGATGAAATTCCGTGTGAAAGTTGACTTCTTGTTGGTAGGTGTCCAAGAATTGTCTAAGAAATATTTAGCTGTGATTGAGTTATACATGGATTCTGGCAGCTAAAGATCCAAGGACGGGGTCCTGATAGCTCGTCAATAATAAAACTCCTACTAACAAATTAACCCAAACGTTTCTAATTTCTGTTTAAATCGAGGAAAGGGTTTCTGAAATCAAAACGTACAGCGTCGTTTATCAGCGTCAGTTGCTTTATGTTCTACGTTTCAGAACGATCTACGTTAGCTGTTTGTTTTAAACCCAGGAAAATAAACGTAGCAGACCGTCACAGGTAAAACAGGACGAGATGATGAAACATCAATTCATCAGTAAAGGCTCGTTCCTCTGCTAGTTCCATACTTCTTGTGTCCTAAAACATAATGTAAATAAAAATTGTGTGAAATAACATGCTAAATCACTGTAATATCACTTAGGTAATGTTTCACCTTCCATCCAAAAGGTTCCTCAGTTCTGATCATGTGATCAAGAATTTAAAAACACACCTAACTATATAAAACACTTCTGTTCATGAAATGAATGTTATAATTCAGCTGGTACTGTAATTTTCCCACCTGTGGAAATTGGACAGTATTTGCATCTTTTACATGCAGTGAGAAAATCAAGAGTTCAGAATGAAGTCTGATCTGTTTCGCATGTTCAATTTGTTCATTTTAAACTGAATTAAGAAGCATCATATTCAAAGTGAAGTTTCCTGTTTGGCGTAGTTGTTCAGGGACTTTGTTTAAATGTAGTTTATTTCTGTAGCTGCAGGTCAAAGACAAAAACTAATGTGCTTGTCAGACCAGCAACTCTTGACGTTACTTTGTTTCCTAGACTTGCAGGCTATGAGTCCAGATAATGGAGGATAGTCAAGCTGGGGATGTGGACCACCTGATTCAAGATGAAGACACCATCATCGAGGGTGTCAGCAACCAGGTCTTATTTGTTGTGGTCCTCAGTTTTACCTTCCTCGCAGGACTCCTGACTCTGCTCTGCAGGTAAGCTGAAACCCAGACTCCCAGAAAGTGTCTTACTCTGGAATGTTTTGATAAAAAGGTAGAGAAACTATTGGGAAGTGTTTTATAATATATTTACACAAATACATTTTTTGTTCATGTAGAAAACATATATTTGTGTGACTTCTGGCTCTTTGCAGACAGGAGGAGCAGAACATTCATCCTGAGAATCAGGAACACGTTCGAGCCGTCCGACAGCAGCTCCAAACTGAGCAAGTAGGGAAGGAAACAAACACTTCATGTCCTTCCAGTCAAACATAAAAGCATAAACACAGTTGATGTTGTTCAAACAGAAACATGTTAAAATACTTTAATCTATAAATTACTCTTAGTAAGTTTTGTTTCTGTTTTTTTAGGATGAAAATCCTCAGACAGAATCCAGGCAGCAGTATTACACAGACATGTCTTGCCCTGTGTGTTTACAACAGGCTGTTCTGCCTGTAGAAACAAACTGCGGACATCTTTTCTGTGGTAAGAATACTGTATATTTACACCAAACAAACTATGAGTGTGTGCTTATAAAAATAGGAAAAAATGGTTCCTGGTTTCAGCTCTATTTTGTCTTTCTAAAATTAAAAGGGATTTTTTTATCAGTCTCAGTTTTGTGTAAACAATAGACATTAAATCATCAGAGTTGATTTGAGATTTTAAAGATGTTCCTTCTTCCCAGGTTCCTGCATCATAGCTTATTGGAGATATGGTACCTGGCTGGGTGCGATCCACTGTCCAATCTGCCGACAAATGGTGAGAACTCAAATGTTACAAAATTGTAATGTTAGGCCTTCAGTCAGCTCACAGTAATCTGAACTTCCTGATGGGCCTTTCAGAATAAGAGAGGACAGGTAGTGAGGATATGAGAGAAGCTCTGTGAGAACAAAGATTATGCAAGAAGTTCTGATGTTAGCTGGTATATTTGTGATATTTAAAGAGGATAGATTATCTTTCAGACATTTATCTGCTATAAACACGAAAAGTCCAAAGCTGATATAAGAAGCCAGATACCATCAACTACTTTCTAAATGTGTGAAAGTACCATAACGTTCTTTGTTTTCTCATGTTAGCACATCAGGTGGTTTCCAAGCTTTACTCTGCTTCTAAAATCTACTCATGTATTTATTCTTTTTATTTCCAGGTGACACTGCTCTTCCCACTTTTTCACGAGCACGCAGCTCCTCAGAGGGTGCAGGATGGCGAGGCTGAACCTCAGCTTTTATTAAGAGACATTAACGATTATAACCGTAGGTTCTCAGGCCAGCCAAGATCTGTGAGTACATTTAATCGTGATAATCGTTCGGGTTACGTTCACAGAGTAATGCAGTTTGTAACAGAAATTTGTTCAAATAAAATTATTTAATTTGCAACATCAGTAGCTTGAAAAGATGCAATCATCAGATCATGTTTGTAGTTCGAAACTCCATTCAGAACAAACCTTTTTGTAATGTTCTGCTGTGTTTATCTGTGTTCACCTCACTTCAGATCATGGACAGACTGCGCGACGTACCCACTCTGCTTCGTCACGCCTTCAGGGAGATGTTTTCTGTGGGCGGCCTCTTCTGGATGTTTAGGATTCGAATTCTTCTCTGCCTAATCGGTGCAATCACCTACCTGGCCTCACCGCTTGACATTCTCCCCGAAGCACTCTTCGGCCTTCTGGGTTTCCTGGACGATTTCTTTGTGATCCTTCTTCTGTTTGTGTACATCTCAATCATGTACAGAGAAGTGGTCACACAGAGACTCAACGGCTAGGCGGGCTGTCAGAAGAGAGGCCGTCAGCGAGGATTTGAACTTAAGATGTTATACGAACTTGTAAAAACTGAAGAATTATTCAAAGAGCTGTTTGTTAATGAGAAGTTTTTTCAGAGGGCTTTACTTAAGTTAGCTGAAAGCTTTCTGGTTATTATATTTGTACATAAAAGTTACAATAAAAGCTCAAATAAGAGTCTAACTAAAAGAAAAAAGGGACACGAGTATGAACCAAAAACAGTTAATTTACTTAAAGACCCAGAAAGGAGGGGTTAACACTGCCTCCTGACGGCTTCCTGGTTATTTCTACAAGCTGTAACGAAATTATTAATTAATATCAACATTATGGAAGCATCCCTCTGAGGTCAGTTCCAGATTAAAAGGTAAGATATTTAACTGGTTGTTTCATTTCTTTACCCTGTAACTATGCATATTCTTGATAACTGGAAAAGCACACCTCATTCAATGTGTAGGTAAATCCCAGAATAGTTTTAAATTTCATAATTAGAGTGGATATAATCTCAAGCTTCCTGCATGAATCTGTGAAATGGGATTATACCAGACAAAATGAAAGTACAGATTATTATTTAAGACTTTGTAAAAACAGTGATTTCAAAAGCCAAACTGTAAATACGGAGATAATCGTGGACGAGTCTGAATGTAAAAGGCTTTTTTATGTAATTGTAGTTTGGGGGGGGGGGTTGTGTTGGTCGGGTGCAAAATCTAAACGCACATCAGATTAACGTTCTTGGAATATTTCTGTCTTTTTGTATTCAGGGTTAACTTTAAAAGAACATATCAATATTTCAGTTAGCTGAATGTGTACAGTGTGTGTTATATCTGTGTAAATAGCTTTGCAGGTGTTAAATCGGTTTAGAAAGACAACACATGTTCTTCAGGGTGTGAAATAAGTAATCAAGGTGTTAAAATTGTTTTCAGTTGTTGCTTTTGACTGTTTTTGACTTGTAATTTCAAAAATGAATGAACTGCCCTGACAAGTATTAATTAATCTTGTTAAAGGAAAATATCACTGCCTGGTGTGGTTATTTTTGAAATCTGTGATTTATACACGACACTCCGATTTTAACTTATTTTATTCATATTATTTATATTTGTACTTTTTAAACTGAGGAGCGTCTTCCAGTGTGAGATTTCATCAAATCAAAGACTGTTCAGCTCAGAAGGTTTTTCAACGAACAGTTATAATAAACATTCACAGCCGGCACGTGGAGCGTCACACAGGTTTATTTCCAAATTATACTTCTTTACATACAGTAATACCTTGTAGTGCATCGGTAGACTTTTTAACCTTTCAACATGCTCATTGTTTTTAAAGGAGGTGTTGTTTAAAATTGTCCGATTGCGATAATTTAACAAATTTTTGCCTCCTTTCTGGGGAGTTGCTGACAAAAATCCCAATGAAATGAATCACTCTGTCTAATCTGGCTTTTGTGTCTCAAATTTACAACCACATGGAGGCAAATAAGAGGTAACTGCTGGAGCTAACAGTAGGATGTCGAGGCTACTGGGAGTTTTCCACAGTTTTATAAATGAATTTATTCCAGTTTTGTTGTCTAAAAATGCCTAATGACATCCAACTATCTAAATCATGGAGAGTGAGGAAACATCACAACTGAAATGAAGCATAAGGTCACGATACACTGGTGGAGGAGGCAGCATGTTAACATAATCAATTGTGAAGTGTAATTTATTTAAAACAAAAAAAAAAAAACAATTTTTATCTTGAATTTTCTAACTAGACTGAAGATATTAGTGTCAAATGAAAGTTTTACAGGTAGCTACTTATGAGAGAACGCTATTTCAGTCATGAGATGAAAAGTATAGATGTTCATATTTGTTTAATTTAATACCACCGGATGAATGAAATCAGTCACTTAAAGCGATCATTTAATGGGAATATCAGCCAACCACAGTGATGTAAGAGTCCTTCTACTCAGGTAGTTCAGGACCAGTGAGACGAGAATTGTGACACATTTCTGAAGGAGTTGGAGTTTCATCTGCTGGAGAATTTCAAAAATGTGATTCTTCTTAAAAAGCATGTTACTATTAATTATTGTTATGAAATTGTTTATGTGAATACTTCACATAAAGATGTATATTTATTACACCATCATACCATTATTTTTATGCCACTTTCTTAGGATCTTTTTTTCTGCCAGAACAAAATCCCTTGTCCCCTGGAATCCGACTGATGTCATACAGAACAACCCTGTGGTTTTTTTGTGTTGTATTGCATCCTTACTTGACAGTTTGGATTCTCGTCATGCTTGTCATAACTTCACCTCTATGTGCAGATCTTGGTGTGTCTCCTTTGTTATGATGCTGTTGACTCATCGGTACGAGTGTCCTACAGACTTCAGTGTTGCTCCGGCTCGTTCAGATGATAAATGAGACTAATATGTCCATACTGTGGACATGCATAAACATAATGTCCTGAACATACATAAAATGTGCACGACCACTCATGTACATGACATGATGATAGAGGGAATTTTCCTTTAAGTAGTTGTTGACTCCGCCCACCCCGCCGGCCTCCGGCAGACGCTAGCCAGCCAAAGCAGCGAACCCGACTATTGGCTGTCGGATTGTGAGACACCCAGAGAACCAGAGACCTCGGAGTGTATGAAGCTCACCGTGAAGTTCAAGCTCCCTTCAACGAGTCAGTCTGCGTTCGGTAAAGATGAGTACATCGGAGACACTGGATCGAATGGAACTCTGTGAAAGTCTTTTAACGTGGGTAAGTAATGGAGTTATAGGGTTTGTTTTCCAGTGACAGGCAGACCCCCGACGCCGGTGGCGCTAGTTAGCATACAAGGCTAACGATAGCTCGACGTGCTAACGTTAGCTGGTTGTTGAAAATGACACAGGCTCACTTTGGTTACGTATGCAGGCCAACTGTTTTCTGTGTTTGGCTGCCGATACGCTCCATGCTAGCTGCCAGAATCTACCATGGTTTGACTCACTGTCATTTCTTTTCCATCTCATTGCAAATGTGTTTTTGCCTTAGCTTAACTTTCCGATAGAGAATTTCTGCATGTTAGAGAGCAACGGGAGACATATTAAATAAACCGATTATCGAAGGGTTTATTATTCTTTCCTCTGAGTATTCAGTCCAGATTATGTCTTCTTTAGGGCTGAATTCCTGTCATTGTTTCATGTCCTTCCTCATTCCTTCAGATCCAGCTGTCAAGCACACGATAACTTTCTGAGCGTTATTTACAGCTGGCTCTCCCAAAATTAAGGTTTATAATCGGAATGTTTTCTGGTCAAACTAAAATAGCTGTCAAACTATAAAGAGCTACCCAATTGTTCAAAGAAGCGTCACAAACCTTTTTATAAAAAAAAATATTAATAATATCCTATATTGTAAAACACTATAGAAGCTTGTCAAGTAAATTAGATCTTGAATCAGTTTCATCTTTGTTATTAAAAGTAGTGGGATGTTATGGAAACTGCTTAGACAACACACAAACTACCAGCATCAGATCAGCAGTGTAAAACAAAAACATGGAAAGAGCAAAGATACAGGCTTGATACACACACACACAGTGTCCTTAAGTGTTGGGTTGTTTAAACAGCAGCTGGAGTCTGATCATTGTCAGATGGGTCTGAGGAGTGTGTAGTATAGGAAAAACCCAGATGACAGGAAGTTCATTTAAAATATGTCCTGTAGCAGCAGCAGGGATTTGCTGTCATGAATGCAGACTTTGAATTGATTTGTAGACAACCTGTGGTGGATCTGACACGTAGACATTTTCATTGAGACAAGGAATTTGTCTTCTTTTTGTTACATCACTGAACACGACTGATTATTAATTCATTCAAATGTGTTTCTTGTGATGTTGAAGTGTTATAAATGCAGTTTTCGGCTTTGGGTCAGTGCAGTAGGAATACTAAATATTTAATGGTATTTAATATCTCTTATCTGATGGTAAGAAAACGTGCAAGATCATATTTGATCTCTTATCACTCACTATTTTTTATCTTTAACTGTCTGGAGTCTGATACCTGGAAGTGTTCTTGAGCCCATGCATCGATGTCGTGTTTCATTGTTAATACAGTGTGTCCTGGAAATCCCAAGCATCCAGTTTTGACCTTTGAGCCTGATGCTTGTGCAGTTATTTCTCTTGGTTCTCTGAATCTTTTGGTGGTTTTATTCACTTAGTAGTAGGAACTTCTCACAATTTTAACTCGAAGAATATTTTTTCCTTTAAACATTCCACAAGTTCTTTTAGATGCAATTTGTAACAGATTAGTGAACCACTGCCCATCTTTACATCCGAGAGGCAATGCCTCTCTGAAAAGCTCCTTTTTATTCTCTGTTATGTTGCCAATCGGCCTAATTAGTTGTTTGTTGAAATACTTTCTACAAAATGTTAAAATATATCAGTTTTAACATCTGATATTGTTCTGTTTGGAATAAAATATGGATTCATACATTTCCCAAATCTAACAAATAAAGTCATTATTATTTGCACGATGTAACTGTGGAACACTAACATGATCTGTTTTTACATTAAAACTTGCTCTTACTGTTTGATATTTTTAGTCACCAGGCAAATTAAACTGGATTAACAGAGACGAGGAGGTGAAGTTGCGGTTGTTTAGCATGTTTTCTGTCCAGGACTTTCCAGCAAACACTGAATGTCAGAAAATGTCTCATAATAATGAAGCTGCACTAAAACCTCTAAATATCTTTTATAGTCTCTTTTTCTGATTTTTAGGCAATGAATAGAAAAGAACCTTTGAATAACTGTGACTCTAATTGTTACCCAAAATGACACAATTGTGACATCACTGGTTATAAGATGCAGTTTTACACTTTACAGTAGAGGATTTGAAAAATCTGCCTTTTAAAAATGTTTCTTACTGAAAATGTCATGTAGTCAAACTGGATATTTTGGCACCAGTTATCTGATTACAGTAATTAACGGACCACGTTTGATTCCGCTCATCATGAGTTAATTTGTGTGCTCCTGCAGCTTGTTTTAGTTTCTACAGTGCAAGGCGTGTTCTTTCCACAGCTGGACCATCTACTGTCCCAGATGTTTCCACAAACTAAGAGGTGTGGATTTCCTCTTTGTCCCTGGCGCCTCTTTTTATTTTGATTCTTACTCGCTTGTCTTCAAGATGTAGTTTTGAGTTACAGTTTCTGATTCCTTTTGATAACTACAGTTTTCGAAGGCCTTCTGTTTGTTATATTTAATCCTGTTTGTGCTGCTAAAGCTTAAGAGATTTCACTGTTTACTGGAGTGTTTTATTGTTCCAGGGTTCACTTTAGTTCTACAATATCAGGATTCTCACTTTTCAGTGCAATTAGTTGTGAAAGATCAGTTGCATTGTTAACCAAGTTGCACAGTTTAAGCTTATTTTATACCATAAAGCTTGCAGTCTTAATCTGTGATGTCATTAAGCAGGTATGTTTAATCACAGTTTTAGCTCAGTTACATATCAAGTGTTTTTAAACAGAACTGTTGAAACCTTTAGACAAAACATTTAAGTGGTAGTTTATTCCAGCACAGTGTGAATCAGCCCACCTGCTCTGCTTTGCTTTATTTGTACAATAGGCATCACAATAGGTACACAAAACCTTTAAATCCTCTGTCTACTGACATGCAGCTTCAATAAAAACAACTTGCAGTCATGCTTGTGGGGTTGGCTGTTTTTTATTTTAGTTTAGTTTAGAGGCTAATTACGTTTAATAGCATAAATAATCAGCTCTGAACTACAGTTTCAAACCAGACATAAAGATTAGAAGCCAGTGGATTTTGATTGATTCTCCATGTCCAGTGGTTTCACAGTCGTTTCCCTCCTTTCACACTGTCTGTGTTTGTGGTGCTCACAGAGATTCATGTTGTGATTATATCCAACACAGGAACAGTGAGTCTCCATGCAGCCTTTTCTTCTCTGATTGGGATTTTTCTGTTGTCTCTTGTCAATAGATTTTTTTTTTTTTTTTTAGTTTTTTGGGGGGTAATTTATATTTCTATTAGCTGTTTCATCGCCCTTTTAAAAAGATAATGATGTTGCTGAGCCAGTGGTCTGATTTACGGTAGCTGCTTATTACTGAGAGTGTTTTGTCAATGGATTCCATGTTCATTATTATACACTTATTTAAGTAATTCTAACATGAAAGAAACTGTCAAGTGTCAGAATCTTCATTTTAAATTCAAATGGTGGCGAAACATCAGGGTCATCTTTCTTTAACTGAGATCATTTAAATGTTTAAATCTCTGTTTATTATTTGCATACAGGTAGAGTAATAAACATGTAAAGCATCAGCCTTGTCTTTTTCTTTCTTTTTAAATTCCAACATTCCTGCTTTGACTTTCTCTCCTCCTTGAGCGTGTGGACTGCTGGTGTCAGAGATCTCATTTCCATTGTGGCAGCGGACGTTCTGTCTGGGCTGTGTGTGTTAAGGAAACATGAAACAAACAGAAAACAGCTGAGGACAAGAAGAAAGATCTGAAAATGATAGAGATGAAGTAATAGGAACTGAGAGTTGATGAGTTAAGCTGGTCTGGATCAGTAAGTGAAAGCAGTCTACAATGAGGTTTTATAAAACAACCATATTAAGGTTTTACCGATATTCCTTTATCCTGCTAAATCTGATTTATGTCAGTCTGATGACAATGTTTTTGTTAAACCGGTTACTTTGTTCAAATTCTATGGTTTTCTTGAACCCTGAATATTTTTCCATGTGACTTTGTCTTTGTCAGATCCAAACATTTGGAGTGGAGGCACCATGTAAGACAGTGGAAGACTTGACCAGTGGGATTGTTATGGCTCAAGTTCTGCAGAAAATGTAAGCTTTAATGCACATTTTTTTAGAACATTTTGAGTTTCCATTTTCCTGCATAAACTCAAACAAACAGAAGTTTGAGAATGTAGCTTTGTTACTTTAAACTTTATTCTTTTGTCTTATTGCGTTTCCTAGCGATATAGTGTATTTCAGCGATGCTTGGATCAGCAGAATCAAGCCAGAGGTTGGAGACAATTGGAGGTTAAAGGTAAAAATATCTTTAAACTCAAGTTGTAATTGAGTTTTCACTGTAAACACCATCACAACAAAAATCTTTCTCTTTTTAATTTACACAGTCTTCTGTCCTTTTTTTAGATCAGTAATCTAAAGAAAATTTTAAAAGGCATCCTAGACTATAACCAGGAGGTAAGAAAACTCCAGTTTTAACATTTTCTTGTGTTCAACATCCAGACGTTGTTAGTTTCACCAAATCTCCATTTAACATTATGTAGGTCATGAAAGAAATGTTACACATTTAAATTATTTTAACATGAAAACATGTTTGGTCTCTTTTTAGGTCCTGGGTCAGCACATCAATGACTTCACACTACCGGATGTAAACCTGATTGGAGAACACTCTGATGCAGCAGAACTCGGGAGGATGTTACAGCTGATACTGGGCTGTGCTGTGAACTGTGAACAGAAACAAGGTGTTTATTTACACACAGTTTGTGGAATTAGATATGATGACGATGTTCTATTACATTACTTCTTATTCATTTGTTAATATGCCCCATGAAGCATGAATTATGGGCGTGCGACTTCTGACGTGGACAGGAACCAGCGTTTGTTTACGTGCGAATATTACGCACTAATGCAGTTTTTTCGAGTGGTGGGATTAAAACATGGGAACACCACGTACTGCTGCTTACTGTGGATGGGAGAGGGATGGGAGGATGATCTAAAGAAGTGGCTGCCCATTACATATAGCATATTTAGCTCCTTCATTGAACAATCACATCACTGAAGACTTAAAGAAATTATTCAGCAATTTGAAACTGAGAGTATAATTTTAAAAAAGCCTCAAGGCTAATTCTTAAACATGTCTATTGTGAAACTACAGTATTTTTAGTTTTTGATGCCCTGCAGTTTGCACCATAAATTCATGTTGCATTTATAATTGCAGAGGAAATTCTATACAAATACTATAATGCTGCATCCTCCATACACGTGAAATCATATCTGATATTCTCATGATACAGTTTTCATCTTTCTCGGAATCTGGCGTCTCTCCGGGGGTTTATAGTAACTCAGCCATAAAGCTGGATGCAGGTTTTCCATCCTTATACATGCAACGTTTAGGGTTTTCTTAGAAATTTCCGATTTTTCAGCCGCATTGTTCTTGATTCCTCACCTGTAAGAGGGTGATGGAAACTATACTGCTTGTTTTGAGTCCATGTTCAAAACACTGTTTATAGCTGCTGATTTAATCTGATTTGGTCTGGTTGTTGTTGCAGCATAAGACCACTTTAGAAAACTTTGGGTTGTTAAATAGATGTAAAGAAAACAAACAAAAAAAGAGTTTTATCGGCAAAATTGATTCAGATTACTTTAAACGGTGGTCTGTGCTCTGTTAGCCAATGGTTCACTGCTACTTCTGGTTTCTGACAGGAAGTTGTACCCATAATGAACCCCCTCCCCCCAGGAATAAGGTGGATAATCAGTTCCTCATGTCTCATGTGATCATCTGCTTCTCTGTAA
Organism: Pachypanchax playfairii; assembly: GCA_006937955.1. Taxonomy (NCBI): domain Eukaryota; kingdom Metazoa; phylum Chordata; class Actinopteri; order Cyprinodontiformes; family Aplocheilidae; genus Pachypanchax; species Pachypanchax playfairii. The sequence goes on from SSNP01000014.1 coordinate 4,043,818, forward strand.
TCTGTAGAATACATCCAAACCATAATGATGATGGAGGAATCAGTACAGCATGTTGTCATGACAGCCATCCAGGAGGTAGACTCTGTTTACAACTTGACGTTTACTAACTGAGTGAGTTTGACTTGTTTCAGCTACTGTGTGGTAATTTTTTAAAAGTTTTGTTTTGGTGTTTCTGTAGCTGATGAGTAAAGAGACTCCAGTCACGGGAGGAAATGACTCCTATTTGGATCTAGACAGACAGGTATGGAGGATTTACTCTTGTTGTCTCTTTTTTTAATATACAGCAACGTGTTCTGTGGCAGTTCTTTTAAACAGGATTAATGATGACAAAAATAAATACTACCCAGTTAACTTAGTGTGAAGTTTTAACCTTCAGCTTCAGAAAGATTATTTGAAATGAGTTCATCCTTTTAAAATGTTTTTTTGGCATGTCAGATCTGGTTCAAACAAATCCTGCAGGGTCTGATTTAGTTTTTTCTCCATTCTCTCAGCTGAAGAAGACAGTGGAGGAGCTGAATGATGCTTTGGCAACCAAGGAAGAGATCGCCCAGCGATGCCGTGAGCTTGATCTGCAGGTTGGTTTCATGCTGTGATAATCTCCTGGAATTGAGACTGTCATGCTTTAAAGACAAACACTTTGTTTGTTACCAAAGCTTGTTGTTAAAAAGGGTTTGGGATAATTGGACAAAAAAAATTGGCATTATTATTATTGGCAAGGTTGTTTTAATGTTTTTAATAATAAACGAACAATAAAATATGTAGAACATTTCTTTATCTAACCTGAAATAAAAATTTTTTTTTTTGATAAGCAGCTCCAGTTTTCCCTCATAATTCATAACTGATTATGCAATAGGTAAAACGTGTTTCTGCCTTTATTAGAGATGTGGTTCCTCATTTTTGACAAATAGTTTAGATTTTCTGTCCTCAACAGTAATGCAGAATGATCACACCTGTTAAATCTGCTGTTTTCTTTCCATTTGGTGTCTGGATATGCAAAATAAATGAACTATACGTGTAGCGGGTTACCTGTGCTTCTCTGTTAAAACACTTTCCTATTCTTTCCTGTTTGGTTCAACACCTTGTGCCTTGTTTTAAAGGCCCTCCATGTCCAAGAGGAGCGTGATAGACTGAGGTTAGAGTTTAATGAGCTAGAAGAGAGGGTAAATCCAAACTTCATTTTCTCTCCGTCTCTTTCTTCTGTTCATGCTGTGTGGTGTGTCAAGTAGTCCTGAATCTGTTTCAGTCTGCTTGCACCAGATTCTCCTCCTAAAAACTGTGTGTGCATGTGCGTGTGTGTGTACACGTTTGTGCACAAATTTGTGTGCACACGTATACACTTTTGCGGCACACTGGCCACAACTGCAGTTTTGTGTGGGTGTGTCAGATGTTGCTCCTGTACTAACACTCCACAGCGTTCCGTTCCTCTGTGTGTGTCATGGTTTCCTGCACCAACAGCGGACAGCAAAGGAAAAAGTTTGGCATTCGGACCCGGGAATGTGTAACCATTGAACACAAACAGCAGATTATTCACATGTAGAGCCAATCTTTTTATCTTTTCTTTTTGGTTAGAGAAATATACTTGAAGATGCTTTCAGAGGTTTATCTCTGATGTTTTATTTCAGTACCTGAAGGTTAAATATTTTGCTTGAACTCCTGCTTTGAGCAGGAAACTTTTCACATCTTTGATTGGCTTGTTGCTTTGAAAGAATTTTCACTCTGGTGTAAATTTTCCAAGAATGTTTCCATGTCGACGTGTGGAAAAACATTTGATATACTTGTTGTTTTTTATATTTACATATGAATCCGCGTAGAATGGATTTTTAAATAAATTTGATTCAGCAGGCTGGACTTCATTTTGGTCAATTCAAATATTACTTAAGAAATGGTGATTGATGAGTCTCATGGAACACTTTTGAAGCAAATTGAAATGTGAAATGTTTAATTGGATTTTTTTTTTTGGAAAAAGACAACAAGCAGCTTCTGCTTTGCTTCGTGTGGAGTATTTTTGTTGCTCATGCTCAGAAGGAAACATGAACCCGTATGCAGCCCTTCTCATATTAGGATTCATTGATTTGCCTCATTGATGTGTGTTGGTGTTATTTAACGTTAGTAAAAGCCTGATGCTGCAGTGACTGTCACTGCCAACCTAACTGACTGAATCCTGTATAAAATGTTACGTTCACATTTAAGTTCTTTCTGACTCTTTTGTCCTTCCTCTTCTTCTCATCTTTCTGACATTCTCTACACCTCTTCACCATGTGCCTCCTCTTTTCTTCCTGCCTGGTTTTCTTTTACCCTCGTGTCCCCTTTTCCCCGGGTCCTCCTCATCCCCTCTTTATCTTCAACACCCTCCTTTTTCTCAGGTGGCAGCTCTTCAAGAAGAGAAGAGCAGTTTGTTGGCAGAAAACCAGGTCCTGATGGAGAGACTGAACCAGTCTGACTCTATAGAAGACATAAACAGCCCAGCTGGACGCAGACATCTCCAGCTGCAGACACAGCTGGAGCAGCTGCAAGAAGAAACTTTCAGGTGAGGTGCAAAGACAAGTTACGGGTGAAATGATCAGTGTCATTCTCAGATTTTTCGATGTGGTGATCAGTAGGTTTTTCATTTCCTCTTTAGGTTGGAAGCAGCAAAAGATGATTATCGGATTCGTTGTGAGGAGCTTGAAAAAGAACTGCTGGATGTGAAGTCTCAGAATGAAGAGCTCACAACCCTGGCTGAAGAGGCGCAGTCTCTCAAGGATGAGATGGATGTGCTCAGGTAAGATTAGAGTGGAAAATGACATCTGTCAACACAGCGAGCTTATCTGTGGATTGTTTCATAAGATGCAGTTACCTGTTCTCTTTTTAGGCACTCATCTGACAAAGTGTCAAAACTAGAGGGCACAGTGGAGCACTACAAGAAGAAGCTGGAGGACATGGGTCTCCTCAGGAGACAGGTACTGAGCCACATACAGCCTGATCAGTGTATTATTGTTATAATGGTTGCTATATGAGGTTTATGATCATACAAGACAACTCAGCTGGCTGTATGCATGTTTCAGATTAAACTTTTAGAGGAGAAGAACACAGCCTTAATGCAGACCAACGTTGGCCTGGAAGAAGAGCTTCGAAAGGCTAATGCTACCAAGGGCCAGTTGGAGACTTACAAGAGACAGGTGCTGTCCAGCTGCAGTCACGTTAGCATGCACAGATATTCCATCAGCCTTACCGCTCGGCAGTCAGCAGTGTTGTCAAACCCAAGAGATTAGATACTTTGAGAGGTTTTGTGTTTTTGCAAACTGTCTTTTGTCTGCGCAGGTGGTGGAACTTCAGAACAGACTCTCAGAAGAATCGAAAAAGGCAGACAAGATGGAGTTTGAGTACAAACGCCTCAAAGAGAAAGTAGACTCTCTGCAAAAAGAAAAAGATGTATGAACATTGTTGTTTTTTATTGTTATAACAAAGAGAATTTTTCCCAGCTGTCAAGGAGAAAATCCTCCAACATTCTTACAGTTCTTAGTTAGATCACATTGATGCAATCAGATATTTAAAAAAACTTCAAGAACCCAGTTATTTAATTTTGCATGACTAGAATATTTTGGGACAAAACAAACATGTAGCACAAAGATGTTTATTCTAGTTGATGCTCTATTTCTCTTTCAACTTCTGTCTCCAGTATTTGAACTCTGTTTCTTTCACAGCGAATGAGGACGGAGAGAGACTCTTTGAAGGAGACGATTGAGGAATTACATTGCGTCCAGGCTCAGGAAGGGCAGCTTACATCAAGTAAAGAAATGTCTTAGTTACCACATGAGATGTTGAGCTTAATGTTTTCTTCCATCCAAACTGTTATTATTGTATTAACAGCTGTTGTCTGTTGTTCCAGGTTTGTTCCCACTGGGCAGCAACGAGGGCTCCGATTCGCTGGCAGCTGAGATCACCACACCTGAAATTCGGTAATTGAATTAGCTTATCAGAAGAGCAGTGTTTTCTTTTAGTTATGTTTTACATCCAGGTGTTTTTAACATAACTTTAGAACCTTGAACAATTTAAAGAGACTCCTAATCTTTAAGAAAGCTGCATTTGGGAGAACTTAATTTACACAAGTCCAATCTCAAAAACTATGATGATTGAAAATAAGAATTTAAGATGTTGCTGTTTTATCAGACAGTTTTATTTTGTTGTATTTTTTTGGCTTTAAATATTTTAAAATTGCTAGTAGAATTTATTGGGTGTTTTTACTGACATTGACCAGCTGTAGTATGATAAAGTATCAGCTCACCTGCAAGTTGTGCTTTTCAAAAATGAAAACAGGACTTCCATTGTTTTTACTTGCTTTTTTTGGTGTTTGTGTTTCTCCAGGGAACATCTGATTCGTCTCCAGCATGAGAACAAAATGCTAAAGTTGGCCCAGGAAGGATCTGACAATGAGAAGATTGCACTCCTGCAGAGTTTACTGGAGGATTCCAACAGAAGAAAAAGTGAACTGGAAACAGAGACCAGGTTGGTACAGATCATGTGAACATGCAGGGTGTTGGTGTTTGGATCGTACCTCTTCTGGCTTGTTACTCATTACATCACCTTCTCTTTGGAGAAGAACAGAGACAAAACAAACATTCACTGTTAGATTCAAGAGAGATGCTTCTTTCCTGTTGGAATGTAGATCAGTTCTTTATCTCTGCACAGAGATTCTTTTTGTTCCTCTGTTGTTTCAGTTAATGACCTGCATTTTTTTTCAGTTTTTCTAAACCTTTCAGTTTGTTCATTGTGATGCTAAAAACTGTTATCAAGTGTGTCTTTTTCTGTTGTATTTAGGTTAATTAATCAGCGCTTGATGGAGGAGCAGAGTCAGGTAGAAGAGCTCCAAAAGACTGTCCAGGAGCAGGATTCCAAAGCAGATGATGTAAGTAACTCAGGTTTAAAGCAGATGATGTAAGTTACTCAGGTTTAAAGCAGATGGTGTAAGTAACTCAGGTTTAAAGCAGATGGTGTAAGTAACTCAGGTTTAAAGCAGATGATGTAAGTAACTCAGGTTTAAAGCAGATGGTGTAAGTAACTCAGGTTTAAAGCAGATGGTGTAAGTAACTCAGGTTTAAAGCAGATGATGTAAGTAACTCAGGTTTAAAGCAGATGATGTAAGTTACTCAGGTTTAAAGCAGATGGTGTAAGTAACTCAGGTTTAAAGCAGATGGTGGAAGTAACTCAGGTTTAAAAGCAGATGGTGGAAGTAACTCAGGTTTAAAAGCAGATGGTGGAAGTAACTCAGGTTTAAAAGCAGATGGTGGAAGTAAGTCAGGTTTAAAAGCAGATGGTGTAAGTAACTCAGGTTTAAAAGCAGATGGTGGAAGTAACTCAGGTTTAACTGTCAAAACATGTTTAAAAATAATCTTTTAAATAATTTGAACAGGATTTTTTTTTACTATTTTAAAACTTTTGTTCTTAGAAAAAACAAATTGTAAATTGCTTCAAGTGTTTTTAGTCTGTTAACCAAATGAATAAAGTAAATCGTGATTTGTGATTTGACTCTGCCCTCTGGTGGCTGTATGTGAACACTGGACTTTGTCATTTAATCAAGTTAATCCAGTGTTTTTCAGTTCCAGTCCTCAGAGCCCACCGTCCTTCATGTTTTAGATGTTTCCCTGTCTGAACGCACGTTTGATTCAAATGATTGTAGTTAAACAGAAGCCTGAAATCAGGTGTCATCCAAAACATCCTAAACATGAAGGATGGTGGGTTCTGAGGACTGGAACTGAAAAACACTGGGATAAACATTGAAAATAATGTTGCTGTTTCTTATGGATGTATGTGCTGTAAAGCTAATGTTTCTTTTTTCCCCCAGTCTTCTGTTCTTAAGAAGAAATGTGATGAACACATGTAAGTGATCTAGAAAGTTGTTTTATTAAGTTGGACATTGGTTTGGTTAATTTCATATACATACTATGAGAAATCACATGTTTCTTTTTTGTTTATTTGTTTTAGGGAAAAACTACAAGAGTTGAACAATGAGTTACTAAAGAAAAATGCAATAATTGATGAAATGGAGCCAAAATACAACAGCAGCTGTGAGTTTTGAGTGAATACTGAAAGTTTGAAGCCTTTTGACCTTCATCCTTCTATATTTTTTCACTATTATTCATATACCAAGACTAGAGTTGAGGACAGGGAATGTGATCACTGCTGTCTGTCACCTAAAAAAATCAAATGTCATCAAACCTGCAATATAAACAGGAAGGAATGGATAAAATGTGGTCTAGACTCAGATCATCTTTCATTAAAATTGCAAAAATTAGCATTAGCCTTTGCCGGAGGAAATCTTTTCCTACAATTTTGCTGTGCAGACACAAACATACTCGACTCATTAGAGGCAAGCATCTAAACAAGGATGTTGTTTTCCTTTTAGCTCAACGTGTGGATGAGCTGGAGGAAGCCTTGAAAAAAAAGGATGAAGACATGAAACAGATGGAAGAGAGATATAAGAAATATCTCGAAAAAGCCAAAAGTGTAAGTGATCATTTTTTAAAAGTTGTTGCATGATGTAGTGTGACTACTGCTGTACACTGTATTTAAATGTGACCAACCAAGCATGTGATGTAAACAGGTTATCAGGACATTGGATCCAAAGCAGAACCAGGGTTCAGGTCCAGAGGTTCAGGCCTTGAAAAACCAGCTGCAGGAGAAGGAAAGGATGCTGCATTCATTAGAGGTAAAGAAGTCAAGTGGTCTTTTAGTGTTACTGTGTTTTTTATTGTAAAGCTTTAATTTTTCCTTCTTTTTGTTTTCATCACACAGAAAGAAATGGACAAGACGAAGAGCCAGAGAGATCACGAGGAGAAACTGATTGTATCAGCATGGTACAACATGGTAAGAAGGACCTGTTTAATCCTAAATTTCTCCAATTAGTTTTTAAAAATCTGAACTCTCAACAGAGGTGATATTTCAGCTGAAGGATAAGCAAAGGCTGATGAACAGTTATTACTTTATGAGATATATTGTATTTTTATTCATTTAGTTTTAATATCATTCATAGAAAAGCGTTTTTTTACTGACACAAAATTGTGTTTAACTTTAAAACCACTAGAGGGCAGAGTAGACAGTTTTTTTTTTTTAAATAAACATTCATTCAGGTGGTGGCAGAAGACACAGATGTGAGTTCACATGTTCCTTAGAAAGATGATTAATACAGGGTTGTTTTGACTCTTTGCCCTGATGAGCTGTTCATGTTGGATTTCTCCCACTTTTAGTCTAATTAAGATTCTCCTGTGCCTTTTTCCAGGGCATGTCTATGCAGAAGAAAGCAGCAGAAGACCGACTTGCCAACACCGGTTCTGGCCAGTCCTTCCTGGCCCGTCAGAGGCAAGCCACCAGCTCACGTCGCTCCTACCCAGGACACGTCCAGCCAGCTACCGCAAGGTAGACGAGACGGTCGTAGGGCACAAAAAATACAGAAAACTCTGATTCCCTGACTTTACGTTCAAGTGTGCCTGTTTTGCGGCATTCATTTCATTTGTAACAGGTTTTCCTGCATTCTGCTTATTGATTTTCTGTTTTTCTTCTCAATCAGATCCATGAGGTAAAGATTCTGGGCAAGGCTGCTGCAATCTTGCATCAGTTTTTTTTCCTGACAAAACTTATTTTACCTTGACTCCCATGATGCAGGACTTCAGTATTATTCCAGCATATTTAATAGGGACTGATCACTCCAAACATCCCTCCTCTTCCTTACCCCCTATCCACGTGTTGGACCTGTTCTATGTGGCAGACTTTTACCTCTCAGATAATCTGGATCTCAGAAGAGTCGCAGCTTCCTGACAAGTTACTGTCACTTTTGATAAAAGGAATTGCTCTACCTGTTCATGTAGCTGTTGTTTGCTTGTGACAAGAAACTGAATGTCCTGTATAATGTATGAAATCTCACTTTGTAGCTTTAAGGAGGCAACAGCAAAGTTTGGATTTCATCTTCCTTTAAATCAGTCTTAAATATGTTTTTCATTGAGATGTTTTGTCACATCAGTGTTTGATTTTGAAATGATTTGATTGGAGGGTTCAGTCGGACTACAGTATCTCAGAGACAACAGCTAATTAACTTGGCTGGAAAAGTGCAGCAATAATTTTTTTAGGATATTTTTTAGTTGTTCTTGGGGTGAAGTAATGTCAACAGGTTTTGAGGTTGTTATCAAAGGTGGAATCCAGAGGTTTGTTTTCTTTGTTAAATAACACAGAGCCAGTATAGATGGTTGGAGCTCTACCAGCATGCAGAAGGTGGTGTTGGACAGTGAATTATGTGCCATAGATTATTGATACTGTTCCTGTGGCTTGCAGGCTTTCCTTCAAAAATAACATGAAATATCTATGAGATTGTCTCTGAGTGAAAACCTTCAGGACTGTTGATGGATGCTGATAATAATCAGTGCTGCACCAACTTACTCGTCCATATCAGAAGCAGTTTGTTGCTGTTTTGATGAACTCAACGCAGGAGTTTGTATCAGTCTGCTTGTTGGGACTGTTCCATTCCCCTTTAATGTCTTTAATTCATACTTGTTATTTTTTTTGCATATCCTTTTATCGTTTCATTTTATTTGTGTCTTTGCACATCATACTTATTTTATGCTAATCAGCCTCGCCATCTCACCAGAACTTCTCTTTTTTTCTCCTTTTAACAGCAATATCACTGCATGACTGGCACAACAGTGACCTTCCCCAAGCCTTGTGTGGCCTGGCCTGGTCCTTCTGTGGCCTACACTGACCCCCCCCCTCCCTGGGTTGGCTAGGTTGAGGCATGCAATGCATGAACCTGCCAGTGAACTGTTTGCATGACCGTTGCATTGATTCCAGCCTGCAAATAACCAGCAGCAGCAGCATGAGCACTAACAATCCTTCTTGCACAGGGACGGGGCCACAAACAAACCTCTCCCAAACAAATGAAATGTTTTCCACCAGTTGGGTAAACCTTCCTGTTACTGTGGTGGTACTGTTTCCATCTCATCTCCTCCATGTTGTCCTACCTCCGCTCACTTCTGGTGGACACGCCTGCTTGTGCTTCCATGTTCCATGTCTGTTACAATTCAGCTAATATTACAAACATGCCAGAATGAATCCAGAATGCAGCAGTATGTTCTATCAAACAAGTTTTCTCTGTATCTGTGAGGATCGTGTCATGGGCTGCCTGATGGAGGAACCTCAGTGACGTACCTGTCTTTTTTTTGTTTACATGGTTTGGGGAGTGAGGTATTATTTGAGAGACGTAACCTGCAAATCCATCATCTCCACTTTAAAATGTCCATGCTTCTCTTTCCTGCTTGATTGCGTATTACACCTTTTTTAAAAAAAAAAAAAAAAAAGTATTGGTTACAGCTAATTTTGAACAAAAGGAGCTTATTGTGTTCCTTTTTAAGCAGTAGGAGCAGAGATGGTGAAATAAGTGTATTATATTGTTACAGTGTGTTTAAGTGGGATAAAAGCCCACATTAAGCCCACACAAACTTTCGTTCAGAACGTTTTATATTTTCAAGTACACATTTAAATGTCTTAAAAAGCAATAACAAAACGATCTGTTGATGGCGGTTCTTTCATTTTTTTTATGTGATGGGATTGATTATTTAATCTCAGATGGAATGGGCCAATCAGAGGAACAAGGGGTGTTACCGTAATCCCAAAAGAATTATCCAGTTTGTGGATGTTAATGTAAAAATCCAAAGCTCCATGTCAATCAGCAACCTCAGTATTAAGTGTCTAACACTTGCAGTATGAAAATATTTTGGCATTAGTCAGAGCAGCAAGATGATTTTTAAACATCTCAGTGTTATGCAGGAAAAATAAAACAGTCCGATGCTTTAAGTTCTGTTTGTTTAGCTTTATTTTAATCCATTTTTCATTAACATTTTATTTCCAGAGCTTTTTTAGATGTAAAATCCTAAACGACCCTGGATCTGAGGATGTAGGTTGAGAAGGATTTTCTAAGAGAGATGATTGAATCCTCCAGCGTGGCGCTCTTGTTTTTGGGTATCTTTAAAACCAGTTTGTTTTTGTAAGATTAAAGGAATGAGGACACGTTGCCTGACGAGCACATTAATAAAAGACATAATGGATCATGTGCTTTAACATGATTACTTTGATGAATCAGTGGGCTTAATGAGGGCTTTTTTTTTCCTTATCTGGTTTTATTCATATTTTGTTCTATTGTGTAATCTGACTTTAATCCATACCACATTTTACCTTAATGGTGTATTTATTTTTTTGCCACTTGTACAGCAGTGTTAACATTTTTTCCTTTTTCTTTTCTTTTTTTTTTTACAATTAGTATTATTAAATCACTATTTATATTAGTTACAATCGATGTGATTGAGTTCAAAATACTATTCTTATGCAACTAAAGAGGCTGTTGGTCTCCATAAACCGAAGCAGTTTAAAGTTACGTTACGTTTCTAAAGGTCAAAAAGTTTGTTTTTTTGAAAAACACTGTGGAAAATTAGATAATGAACTTTTCTCTTTAGTGGAAAAAGCATATTTGAATTTACTCAACAGTTTGATGTGATCTCTAAATGATCATATTTTGCAACAAAGGTCAGGGCTGTAAGCTTGTTACTGTTACGGATGCACATGTAGTTGCTTTAACGTGATGTGAGCAGGTTCAAAAGGCTCATCAAATAAATCTGTTTTTCAAAACTGAGTTGTGAAATAACACGAGTTGAGCAAAATGTTTTTAGTGTTTCTTTGTGATTCTTTTTTGTAAACCATTAACATCTATTATACCATGTTACACAGAACTCCGACGACCGTCCAGAAGTTGGTTTTGTAACAAGTCTGTATATAATAGAACCCATCCACACCTGGATCAGGGATGTTGGGAAAACCTTTATTTTTAATACATCCCATCGCATCCCAGTCGATCAGACGCTGCATTTTGTTGCTTTTATTCTGAAGTCGGTGAGTCTGGGCTTTTATCAGAACTCATAAATCCAAACCAAATGGCAATGAAGAAGAAAAAGTGACATCATGATGTACTGTTTAAACTATGACTCTTAAATTTTTTCTGAGTGTCTGACAACAAAAACCTGAACAAACGTGCAGTAATCCATTCTGAACTCTGTCATGAGGTTTGGTGTATTTTTACATGACAAAATAAAATAAAGACCCCGGTTCCCCTGATGTTCCTAACAGGGCTGCTTACTGTGCTGAGATCATGACGAGATGTATTATAAAACTCAAATAAGCAGCAATCATTTTATTTTTTTACACATTATAACATGTTTCCATACATAACCACCTATTTGCCAGTTTTTAAAAAAAGCACTGTATAGAAACACTTTTTACATACATTTGTGGTTGTGTGTTATAGAAGGTTATTTCCTAATAAGGTTCTAAAACTCAATTCATTAAGCTGGATTTTATCTCACATCTGTCCAACAAGGACCTGCGAATGGAAATCTGCTTCAGACACATTGTAAATAAAACCTGTTTAAAACGTGATGCTTGTCTTCTTGTTTTACAGAAGTTTCTTTTAAATTGTCTCATTTGCTTCTTGCAGTTTTTTATTTGTTCAGACTAACTGGGCAAACAGCTCATGTTTTTATATTATTAATATAAAACTATGCATCATACAATACTTCCACTGAACTGGCACGAAATGTGAGTGTTCAATATTTGGTCTTCTAACCTTCATAAGACCATTTTCCCAGTGCAGCATCAGACTTGGACTGTAATTTGTGTTTGTCAAGGAGACATGTTTTCTCTAATTATTCCAGCTGAGCATTTCTTCCCCAGTCTTCCAGATAGCAGTGCAGCGCTGCGTCCGGCTCTTTAAGCAGTGGAAAGCTGTGAGTATTTATACTGACACAAACTCAGCCCAGCCTGGTAAACAAAGCCCGGACGCCCCTCGAGGCTGCGGACACAGGAACTTCCCTGTATCACTTTCCTATTCTTCATTCCTCAGAGCTCCTTTCTCTTTCTCTCTCTCTTTAGCCTCAGCCTCTGGGTGCTTCCTGACACAAGTCACCGCAGAGGTCTGGAGTCAATATAAATACACCTCTCTGGTTACTCACTCACTTCCATCATTGAGATTTCAGAGGGAGATGATGCTCACAGCCCAACAGGTTAATATCTCATTACCTATCAGCATCAAGTCAGATATATCCTGATGTTAATATGATTTGATCCAAGAGAAAAAAAAAAAATACTCCTATTTTTGGAAATCTGATCAACAGTCCACATTTCTAGTCCTTCAAGCCCAACGTAACTTGTGTAATTCTGTTTAAATGTTAAATCTGTGCTGAAAAAATGTAATGAGTCTAAAGATCCTGTCAGTCTTACAAGAGGTTGACATTTTGGGATCAAACTGAATTTGTTCAAGTCTGTTACTTTTCATTATTTAATTGAAAACATTCTGCGTGTGTGAATAGTTGTGACAGAGAGAACTGGACTCCTGACACAGAGACCGATGTATTCTGTGGGTTTGGAGGCTTTTTGTTGAATTTATTATGAAGTGTGTGATTTTATTTTGAAGTAAAGGTTTTATGACCTTGAGCTTATTGTCTAATGATGGATCCTTCCAAAAATTACAAATATCATTGACAAATCTGAACTTGTTCATATCTGCTGAAACACAACAGATCTATCCAGAAGATCCTTCCTGCCCACCGCTACAACCAACTTTCATGACTCTCTAAAAAATAAAGCGTTGGTACAACATCTCACCACTTACCACTTCAGTCACAACGAACATGGTGCCTCGTGATTTGGATGATTTTTTACTGTAATTTTGTCCGTCAGTTCAGGTCTTGGATGGGATTCTGCTGGGATTTGTTGCATCGCTTTTTGAGCAGCCGATGGATGAACAAAGATGAAACTTTTAAATGCTAATGTTACTTCTTCGGGAAGGAAAAACCTCTCCTTTCAGGTCAGAACATCCTGAAACTCACAGATCAAACTTATTCAATATTAAGGAAATATTCCTTAATATCACATTAAAGACTATTTTAAATTAAAACTGTTTGATCAAACGTGTTGCCGTTTTAGACAGAACAAGCATTTTTGCAGAACATTGTTGCTCTTCACAGAAAATGCTGTTAGAATAAGAACATTGTCTCCAGTATCCAAAGAAAAGAAACTGAAAGGTATTGATCCCAGATGTGTGTGTGTGTGTGTGTGTTTTTTTACAAATTCATCTTTCCAAATATTGAAGTAATTATGGAAACATTCCACTGAGAGGAAAACCAGAGCAAAGCAGAGTTGTCATTCCTCTCATCAAAGAGCCTATAAGTATTTCTTTATAAAGAAGTGTCTGGCTGACAATCTGGGTTTTATGACACTTTCAGTTTCCACTTCAGCTACAGTGACGAGGTGGTGGTGGTGGGGGGGTCTGAGGACTGATAACACAAGGCTCTCATTGATACACACCATCCTATGTGCACAATGAGACAAACACAAATCAGCTGCTTCGAGACCTGCACCTCACCTCGGCTTCTGACATGTTTATACACACACAGACATGAGCACACCCCGTTGCACACGTACATGATTCTGACTGTCAGCCAGCAGGCAACCTCTCCAGTTTTATATAATGATTCCTGGCTCGACTTCACTGAAAAACAGGTGAAAGGTGCACCGTGGAAAACGGAACCTCTTGCTCAGCCTGTTGACATGATCAGAGGGTGAAGTAACTCTTTAGATTCCACTGATCCACCGTGCAAGCACGAAGGAGACAATTCCAGAGCTGAGCAGTTTGATAGACAGCAGCTGCTGCTTGCAAGAGGCCCTATAGGGCTTATAAAAGACTGATATGAATCACAAGGAGAGATTATTTGAGATAAAAAGCTTTTCTTATCAGTGCAGATACTGGAGCTCTGTCAGACCTCAACAGTTTCACTTTGAAACATTTTTTTTTTTTTCCCCAGCGGTGATATTTCTGTAAAACTCTACATTGAACAAGCATCTGTGGAAATGAGATGCAGGACTTGTTCTATCAAATGATCTACTAACTTTCATGTATTTGTGCCAGCTGACATCAAATTCACAAATCATCTCCGTTTGCTGTTTGGTCAACAAAAAAGTGTTAATTAAAAACATTTAAAATACTGAACGCCATAAAACGGTCGAGCCTCAAGAAGGTTATATGTTAACAGCTGTAAGCTGTGGTCAGTTTACCATTCTGCTTCATGTCTCGTCAACTAAACAAGGAAAAATACTCTGAAAGTCCTGCAAATAAAAATGTAAGAACATTCCAAATACTGCAGATTTTTTGGATAAACTCAAGCATGTGATTAACATTTGCAGTGTTAGCAACAGGTAGTTGTTTTTTTATTTAGGCGTAGGTCAGAATGCATGTATCATCGTTGTCATGTCTTCCAATATATATGAGCGGCACAGTTACACTTAAAGAACATCAAGAAATTTCACAATAAAATATATTATTTAGATGAACCTACCAGGCCATGAACACAACAATCGTTGCTTCATTTCTCCACCAGTATCATAAATTCATGGTCTTCATATGCGGAACAGGATTCTAGTTTAGCAAGTCGCCACAGCAGCATATTTTATCAACACTTAGACAAAACAAATGGAGTTTTTCTGCATGTTTTTTGACCACAGTAGGGCGTCTATTTATTTTTTATATTTAGTAATGCATGACAATTGGTTTTGTTTTGGTTTGCGGGTTGAAGGCCACAGCGAGAGAAAATAGGAACCTGCTGTATCTTTTCATTTACTTTGTTTTTTAATCCAACCATGTGTGTCACTATTTAGGCCTAATATCAAAATCAGATGATGTTTAGAAAAAAAAAACAAAAAAACAGTTATATCATAAACATGCAGAAAATTGATGCATTTAAACTCATATCTTTAAAAAAAATCTTTTAGTATGACTTTGAGAAAAACAACAGATATTCAGCACATCAGCAACACTCTGTGTCGGTGCCCTCTCCCCCTCACACCCACGCAAGGGAGCTGAAAACCACTGGAGCGGAGGGATGGACGTCTCAGCGATGTCCTCAGTGTTTGAGCCACAGTGAGTCACACCGGGCAGCGTGACCACTAAATCAAAGAGCTGTTTGAACAGCTGCATTCCTTCACACCCCTTCACCCTCTCCCTCTTGCTGTGCAGTAATATAAATTCTGGTTTTGCTGCCGACTCTTAGCCCCTCTCGTCTTTCTGGTATGTGGGAGATATAATGTAATGGAAAATAAAAAGAGTGCAAAAGTAAGTTAAGTCATTCTTTGACGACAGACAGGTGTCCGTTAGGAGGATGGAACAGAGGAACCTTGTGAGGCTTCGCTGCAGCGACTGTGGCTGATTCATGGACCCATGACAGCTTTAGTGAGTCACTATGTAGCTTCCATTTCGTTTCACACATAAAGGTTCCCTCCTTCAGAGTCAGCCATTGTTGAGCCATCAGTTTTCAGTGACAGGCGTGGTAATTACAGCTGTATTGATAATCATGGCACTGAATGGTTTCTTTTGTTTTAGAACTTTGCATGTTTTCTAAACATGCAGTTGTGAAGGAATGAAATGTAATGAAATATTTGACTAATATTTATAATATTGCATCAAAATGTCAAAGACAAAAGAAGATTTTTGTAACAAAAAAAAAACATCTAGCAAATTATGTTTTTATTTGATTTGATATCTACATAGGGACAAATGAAACTGAATAAAATCACCAAAATGTCAACATCTTCATTTTTTTCTCAGTGTTTCACAAAATATGATTTTTGTATACTAAAGATAATTATTTTCATTACTGTAAAAATGTGTTTTAATCCATAATGCATGACTTCAAATTAAATCCCACGGGAGACAACCTGAGTGCAACACAGCAAATGTTTGTGTTGAGCACTTACATAAGACCTTGGCTAGCAGAAAAGTTCCAGTTTTTACATTTACTATTAGGGAAAATAAACTGTTTTAATGCTCCAAGTCTTGCAATTAAGAGATTATTTAACTAATTTGTTTGGCCTGTAAGTGAACTTCAAACGCAACCGTTTTTCACCTTTGGCTGATGTTTTTGGATTGATCGTGTTGAAGCACGACAGTACTTCTATTAAAAAGTCATCTTGTAACTCATCTTTTAACACGGGACCAATTTCTCTCGTGCATGTGATGGTCGACAGGCTGAAAAAGTGACAGGGGAGTGCACGTTTCTTTCAGAGAAATACGATCTTGTGATTCACTGTAATTTCTCAGCTTTCAAAGGGAGCCAAGTAAAGCTCTGCAGTCTTTTCTGTTAAACATCCTTCTAGTCTGACAGTTTTTTTTCCTCTTGGTGAATATCTTCAGTTCCAATCCCAAGAGAAATGGCTGGAATTCAGATGTAGCTTTTCATCAAGTTGTTATTGAAGAAAGACTTTCACACCTGAGGGAAAAGACTCTGGCAGTACTGTCTGCTGCAGCTTTAATGCAAAACAGATGACTTCTGTCAGCTACCATCCTGCGTTATGGCTGCACTTCTGTAATTACGCTTCAATATGGTCCAAAAATGACAAAAACAGAAAATAAAACTACAATCTTGAGACATCAATGCAGTTCAGATTTTATTTTCATTTTGGAATGTATAAAAAAAAAAGTTAATTTTAAGCAGCAGTAAAAGTTTATCTTCATTAAATCTACTGATCTGATCACAAACACTTTAAACATTCAGGGTTGGGCTGGAAGCTCAGGGTGGGATTGGAATTATGACTGGGATTTTTTTTTTTCATCAACTTTTAACCTCATTTAGCTGCATCCAAATCTTTGTAAGAGAGTTAGCAAAACCAATCCGCCATAACATTATGATCAGTGAGAGATAACATCTAAATTAGGCAGCGAGTCACGAAGCTTCAAAGTTGACGTATGTGAAGCAGAAGAACTTCTGAGCAACTTTAAGCCCTTCCATGTCCAATAAAACTGAAAAGCTGCTCTTGCCCAAAGTGTTGAAAAGAGGTCTGAAAAAGGAAAATCTACCAGTAGTCTGAAACTTACACCATGTGGATAGTTAGTTCCTTGTGTTTGGTTCTCCCAGGTGGGATCATGGCAGTGAGAAGTCAGTGTAGGCAGATTGTTGTTTAATGTTTTGTTCTATTTGGACTTCCAATTCTCCAGAACTTAATCTGGTCCAACTGGACAAACAAACTGGAAGCCATCATGTAGTTTGACTTAAAGGATCTTCTACAGATGACTTGATGCCCTTAACGCTGATTGTGCAGAAAAAGATAAACTCAGTCTTAAATTTTAGATCATGATGAACCTGTTGGAAATATTTTCAGTGAAATGATTATTTTGGTTCTGTTTTGTGTTTTGGTCTTTCATCTGTTTGTGTTTTTGATCATGCAAACTGAAAAACACAACTCCTTTATCAGACTGACATAAAATGTGAGTTTTCTTTTTGGTTTACATTTTAATTTTTTTTATTTTTTATTTTCTAGGTTTCTATGAGTTTAAGAACTATTGTTTCAGTCTTACTTTACATGTCTGAACAATAATAAATTCCAGGGAATTTCGAAAACAAATTGTTATAATAAAATCAAAAACGCTGAGATTTAAGACCAAACAACAGTTGCTGTTTCTTCGGGTGTTGTAAAGTTTTTCTTTAATTCTTTCTCTTTTTTTTGGTTCAGTTGAACAATTTTCAAGTTCCTTGATCTGTTAGTTTTACTTTGTTGGTTCCTGTCCCTCAGGTGTGACATGTCCCACCTGGATCCTGTTTGTTAATTGCCACTCAGCTGTTCTTCGCAGCATCATTAGTTTACTTCTGTTACACATTCAGCTGTTTCTTTGTTCTTATCTGCTCCTTTTGTTATTCTCTGGTTCAGTTTTAACCTTGTCTAGTCCAGTTTATCCTACTGAAGCGTCCTCGGTTGTGTTTTGGTTCAGGTCTCCGTCTCCTTCCAGTTCTACATTTGGGTCTTGGACCACCTTCTCCACTGTGAGTAGTGAAAGTTGCAGAGACTTTACCAACAAACTTTAAGAATCCCATTGATTTGATTTAAACATTTTAAGTCTTTTATCAGAAATAACAAAAAAATGCTTTAATCAAAAACTGCATTTTAGAACTGAAAATAAGTTAATAAACATTCCAGTTACTGGATGTAAAAGGGAAATTTCTGGAAAATGTCTTTTGATTGTTGTTACTTTTTGTCCCGTACAGTACAGATGGTTTCTCAATCTGAATCACTGAGATGTGAAAACTATTTTCCAAGAGTCAGAAAAGCAGGAAGTAGGTGCTGTGGAGATAATTGAGGATGAGACTTTGGATTAAGGATATGTGGTATGTGCATTTACCCACAGAGCCGTCCGGACACTCAGGATTCCAGTAAATGTTTTTTACTCCGAACACCATATTTACTTTGATGTTGTGTGAGTAACGCCTCAGTCACACAACCACGTCCGTCACAGTTACCCATGCAGGCATGCCTTTTTTCTGCCACTTCCCATTTCTGTCATGTTATTTTTTTTAAAATGCAAAACTGTGGATGTTTACAAGAACAAGATAATTCAATGTGTCGTTGGTATCAGAAACAACAATCATGTGGTTTGTTTTTTCTGCTAAAACTGGAATGCTGGCGTTAAGATCTTATTGAAGCTCTGCCATTTGGAAAGTTTGCTGGCTTGTGTTGGGAATAGATGTAGTTACTGTAAGAAGTACAAACAACAACAACAAACAGACAGTTTTTTTTTTTTTTTAGCATTTCTGCATGGCATTATTTTCCTGAAACAAACATGACATTACAGAAGACAAATGTATATTATTGTTCCGTCTCAGAGTTAAAGAAAATCATCAGAAAAATGACGATTGCTCATTTTTTGTGTTTCTTAAGCCAAACTCTCCTACATACCGAAACATTTCAGGAAATGCTGTTCAAAGAAATTACATAAATCATGATCTGTTTGTAAAATGTGATCCAAAAAGAGTGTATTTGTAAAAAAAAATATATATATATATATATATATATATATATATATATGTGTGTAAATCACTGTTTTGGTTGTGCGCAATTAGCAAATCTTTTAGCTGGAAGGTACCTGATAAAAACTACGTATCTAAAACTACTGAGAAAAAAATCAATAGTTAATATTCCCTGTGGCTCATAAACACTGAGAATAACACCTATAATGAATGATTTTGTTTTAAAAAGCTGCACTCCCCCACCCAGTCCCATTTTGCTGTTGACTTGAGTGTTTAATTATATTTAACAACTGGGAAACAGTGCTATGCATGAAGTCACACAATGGGACTGTGTCACTAGGTATTACTACCAAAAGGTTGAAAAACTCTAAATAAAACATTGAACTTGAAGATTGTTCTCAATATTTTACATTCTTAAAAAATTACATTCTTTTGTTGTTATTTAGCAGATTCCACCCCCCCCCACACACACACACACACCCACCCCCCTCAGAAGTGTAGTGAGCACCAGAATTCCAGCCTCATATTAACAAACATTAGTGTGATCTTTGATGACATTTATTTAAAGGACAAAGAGCAACGAGAATGAATAAAGAAGTCAAATGTTAATGGAGGTTGGGTGTGTTAAACTGTGCTTGCTGTGCAAATTATAGCCAGAATATGTTGCTAAATTTGGAAAAGTAATCATTAAACCTAATTACATCTGTGTAATTTGATAACAAATCAAGGACTTTACAGAGAAGACAGTAACTTTACAGGAAACATGTTTATTGGTTTAAAAAAAATAAAGTTTGGTGTCCTAACTCGGATTGTTTTGGTTTAAAAACATCAATAGAACATCAAGATTATCAGTCTGTTTTTTAGCTTTAAAGGAATTTGTAGGTTTTTTTTTTTATTTTTACCAGTCTGCTCAAGTAATATAAATATGCAAACAGTCATCCTGCTAGAAGCACATGTGGTACAGTAGGACTTCATGTACTCGCACACATGCGAGTGAGCAACATCATTTTAAACACAATCCATATGCTTCTCATTACCTCACTCCAGTTCTTTTTTATTGTTGTCTGGCTCCTCAAAATTGACCTTCTGACACCAAACAAGCAGTTGACCTATCATGGATGAATGTAGCTTGAATCAGACTGAAGTTTGTCATGAGCTCTTTTTGAATGGACCCAATCTTCTCCATCAACAGCTGCTGTGAGACAGCCAAGCATCAAAAATCATCCATGTTTTCTTCTGATATCGTCCTTCCTCAGGTGCACAAGCTGGTTCCAAGCCCTGACAGGTGGTTCTTCAACCACAGGTCCAATTAACTTCAGCTGGAAATTTGGAACATTTTTTAAAATTTTTATTTCAAGTCTAAATCAATTGCTAAATTCAGGACAGGAACAAAAAAGATCAGTGACATGGTGCAAAGAGATGCAAAGAGCTAATTTAATTTCCACAACTAATTCTTAACAAACTGGTTCAGCAGATTTCATCATTAGATAATCTGTAAATTCAGTTTTCAGTTTATTTTTATTGGCTTTTCAGAATTCTAGATGGCACAATTACAAACTGTCATCTTTATTATTACAGTGTTTGGCTTCAAAGTTCAAATATTAAACTTTCACGTTTCAACTACAAATGCTAATTTTATTGTGTTACAGTACTAAAGACAAAGACAGACAGCACAGATCACCTGACACGATCAAACACCTCCTCTCAGTCTTTATAAGATGAAGCATATGTGGTCATTTCCATATTGTGAAATTCTTTTGAAGATTCCTCTAAAGAGGCAGAATCAGGAAACCTCAGAGGACATCAAACATCCTGTTTGATGTTCCCAAACAGAGCTACTTTAAAGTGGAAATGTACAGATGTACCATAGTAAAACTACGGACACTGTGACATCCGAAAACCTTTACAGGCACAAAAATATTTTCTTTTATAAAATAAGAGAATACGTTCAAATGTTGGAGGCAAATGGAAACACTCTTATTTTTTTTTTTTTTATGTAATGTTAGCTTTTTATATTATGTGATTTCACATAAGTTGTTGATGCATTAAACATTTTCAACATTTTTTGAAGATCTTACCTCACAAATTTCAGGTAAAAAGTCAAATGAAGAAATAATAAAGTTTCACTCTTCTGTCATCTATATTAATGATGCTTACTGTACTCTGTTTATGAAAAAAACAAACACAATTTAACGAGTCTTCCATCAGACGTTCTGTCTGTGAGTTTAAACAGAAACACGGGGATGGTAGGATGAGATGAAGACCAGGTGTGGATGCACAGATGGTGATCTGCACAACACATAGTAAAGATCATCATCAACACATACACACCTTTTTTTCTGAGTTTTTGTTCTTTTTTTTTGTGATCTGCCAACAGCTGGTACAGATTTGCTTGATGTGTCCTACAACAGCATCCACGTGTTGTTTCCCGTTTCATCTTGACTGTTCCTGAATAGGATGGATTCTAAATTTGGTTGATCATTAAAACTTTGGAGAATAAAAGGAACAACCACAAGTCTTTTTTCTCCCTCCTGGAACAGTAATAAAATAAAACATCTTTGCCTCTGTCTCTTGAGAGCCACATTCTGCCACCAGTTGACCTCACAGATGCAGATATTAAAACCGTGAGACAGATTCAGTAAAGTCTTTAGATGATGATGTGTTCTCCTCTATCGCCTTTGATTCTGGGTTTTTATTGTATCTTCCATTTTATCTTTCATATCTAAAACTGGAAAATTGGCCACAGCTCAGAGTGATCAGGCTTCTGTAAACGTCTCAAAATAATTTATCCACTAGGGGGAGCTCTAACTAGACTTGGATTCATGTACATGACAAACTGCAGTTCATACAAGTGACAGATGAACTTTTATCTCTGTTCCTTACTTTTTATTTGAAATGGACTGTGTCCTCGTTTAGCCTGTAAAAAGAGATCAAATACACGCCTCGTTGAGCCAAACTGTCAATATGTTGATTTCTCTCAAAAAGTCAAAAGGTTGACAAAAGACATTCCTAAAATTTGAGTCTGTTCTCCGTCTGCAAACATAAACATCAGACAAAAAAAGGCCTTTCTTCAGATCAACAAACCATTTAGTTTCCTCAGACGTCAGAAAGCATCTACATGTGCGTCAGCTGGCCCCGAACGAACCAGCAGCATCAAGCATATGGAACAAGAGCGTTTAGGTTCATTTTGTGACACAAATTTCTCGAAGCAGACGTTTAAACACGCAATTAAAATTATCCATTTCCGCTACTGCTGCTTTGAAACAAAACCTATGGAAATCTAAGGATGAGAACACATTACAGATGTTTTAAAAACTTCAATATCTGTTAAAATGCGCGTCCCTGTGCCAGCTGCTGCTCCTCTGCGCATAACAAAGCGCTGTTATTGCAGGTTTTCTGGTTTTAATGCGGCAGTTTGTAAAGTCTTTCACTGGGTTGGAATGATAATCTATCCAGAAGATCTCCGCTGGTATTCCTGATTGTCCTCAGCCCTCCTGTAGGGCGACAACAACAGACCTCATCAGTGGAACTGGGTAATGATGGCGCTAATTGAATCAAGGCAAGCGTTAAATAATAAAATAAATAAATTAAAAAAACTCACATACTTTTAAGAGCTCGTATTAATTTTATTGACACAAATAATGTGAATGTGAAACTGCGAGGTGACGTTTAATAAGATTACTGCTGCAGATTGATGCTGTGTGAGAGGGGGTGGGGTGGGGGGTCGCGATCTTGGGGATATACAGCAAACCAAAGGGGGTAGGTGCTGCTCACACACACGCGCACTCAGAGACGCACAAACGCTGAAGACTTGGCAGACGGTAGAGAAGTTTGTTTCAGTAACTTTCCTCATGAAAGTTCAACTCCTCCTCAGTTTTCTCGCTCACACCTGGTTCATAATTTCTCCCCGAACACCAGGAACTCACCTCCAAGCACTCTGCTCGCTTTGAATTCGTTTTGTTTGGATTTCTGTAGCGTGGATCTGCTGGATGAAACTCGGTGGCAACTTTTTGCACAAACTCGCGTCCAAAAAGATTCATTAGAGGGAATGAAGAGCTGAAAAATCAACTTGATCTGCAGTGCAGTGAGAGGATGATGTGACCCTGTGCAAACTCCAGCGGCCACCGCTCCCTCTTCATAGACACGTGAAACAGCGGCAGTCAACATGACTCTGTCCGGCGGGTTTTCGGAGACTTGTCAGCTCATTTTACGCGACCACATGGAGACGCAGATGTGGGAATAGGACCTGCTGTCCATGCTTTCTGGAGAAAAAGGTGTTGCAAACACGTTGCGCAGTCTGGAGAGCTACGATGCGGGACACTTTAAGCGCAATCATCCAGTTCTGTCTTATTCTGCTGGTCCAAGCAGACCAGTGGAGGCTGAAGGAATCCCACAGCTGCGAGTTAAATAAGAAAGTAAGTCATTTAGAAACTAAATTTAGGAAGTTGCTGTGCTGTCTTGTATTTTGTGGGAGCCTATAAAGTTTTGTGTTAGAGGTTGATTCATTGAGCCCTCTTTTCTTTAAAACTTACTTCCCACCCTCTTTACACCAGAAGCATGTTTTCAAACTTAATTTGATTTCATATAATTGTGAAACTAACCTAAACAAACGTTTTTTACTACTTCTTAATAAGAAGTGAAGCTCATTATTTTTTTCTTTCAATACTTAACCCATAAAATCTAATGTATGTATTAATTAATTGAAAAAACAAACAATTGAGGGGATTTTTTTTCTGTGTTAAACTTCAGTTGCATTTCTTAACTTCTCCCTTGTTGTTTAATTGTTAGTCTAATATAGAGCTTTTACATTTTTTTTGGTGGCCCTATTCAGTTGCAACAGGAAGACATTGTGGACAACAGCCCTTAGTCTGGCAATCACCTCCATGTGTATTGTTTCTTTGACACCTGGGTTCTAAGTGGCCTGTTAAGAAGTCATTATTAGTCTGTTAGCACTCGAACAAACAGTCTCATGCAGACAGGCTGGTGTCAGACAAGCACAGTGTTGGTAATAAAGTCACTGTAAATGTAACTGTCTTAGACCTGAAGTGTCTGTTAAAAAAACAGAGTATTGGGAAAATAACAAAAAATATCATTCCAGTTTGTAAAGAAGACTGTTTAACCTTATAAACTGAATTTACTCAGTTTTGACTATGAAAACAAACTCTTCTCAGAGAAACACATTAATCAGTAAAATGACAGATTCATTAACAAGATGATTAATAATAATATTCACCGTTTTCTTCTCAGCAAACTGATCTAAACTCCTTCCTGTGGACGATTAAACGGGATCCCCCCTCCTATTTCTACGGTACCATCCATGTTCCTTACACACGTGTTTGGGACTTCATCCCTGAAAATTCCAAGCAGGCCTTCCAGGAGAGCCACATTGTGTATTTTGAGCTGGACTTGACAGACCCTTACACCATCTCAGCCCTGACCAGCTGCCAGCTGCTTCCTCAGGGTGAAAACCTGCAGGATGTTCTTCCCAGAGACATCTACAGGAGACTTAAAAGACACCTCGAGTATGTAAAACTCATGATGCCTTCCTGGATGACCCCGGATCAGAGAGGGAAGGGTCTCTATGCCGACTACCTCTTCAATGCCATCGCTGGGAACTGGGAGAGGAAGCGACCCGTTTGGGTCATGCTGATGGTGAATTCCTTAACGGAGGCTGACATCAAGACCCGAGGGGTTCCGGTGCTGGATCTGTACCTGGCCCAGGAAGCGGAGAGGATGAGGAAGAAGACGGGGGCAGTTGAGAAGGTAGAAGAACAGTGTCATCCACTCAACGGACTCAACTTCTCACAGGTGAGTGGGATTTTCATACATTATCAGTCAAAACAACAACTTGTGGAAGAGATTGTGTGTAAACCTTCACAAAAGCCTCAAATAGGGTGTCTTGTGATGAGCATCATCACAAAGGATCTTTTAATCACTTCGATTCAGCAAATAGAGGGAATGAAAAGTGGGATGAAAGTTATGACACAAAACAAATACATACTTTTTCTTTGATTTCACATTTTTGTTATGTATTAGCTGTTAGGTATAGTCTACCAGAACCATCTACAACACTTTGTTTCTTTATACTTTGCTTTTAACGACTCCAGTGTTTTGTAATACATTAAAAATGGTCTCGATCTGTGATTTTCCTGTTTTTCTGGAGGTCTTTGAAAGTGTTTCCTTGGACTTCATCTTCTTTTTCGCTTATATTTCTTTCAGTCTTGATCATGCCTGATCATGACAACACTATTGCAATGTGCACTTAAAATGAAGAAGATGGACAGGTGAAGGATAGAAAAAGAAATTTCAAGGCTAAAAATTCCAGTAACAGCCCTATCTGAAAGTTTCTACAACATTGTTACAAAGCTTATAACTTGCATGTCATGCACAACAGGATTTATTCGGCTTAAAGTTTGGATAAACCCACTCCTTCAAAAATAATGTCTAGTGCTAAATCTTATTTTCTGCAAGTTTTCAGAATAAAATATGAGCATTATCAGAGTATTTCAAAAGGGAGTAAAATGATTGATGTGTTTGTAATCACTCCCACAGATGAGTGCATCCAGGTGATGTTCCATAATTATTTCAGTCTGAATCTATTGAAAATGAAAACCAGATGATTTGGTTCAAACGTGATGCAGCGTGTGGGTTCAGTCTTCAAGTAAAATCTGTAAGAAAAAGGGTCACATCTCCAAAATGTTTGCATTTCGTAAATAACAAAGTCAAGAATTATATTATATATAACCTTCATTGAGCAAGAGTCCCCCCCACACACACACACAAAGCTTAGTAAAGTGGAGAAGAGTATGGCATTAATAATCAGCTGCATAAACATTAAGCCACTTGCTTTCCCAGATTCTGGTTATTAAAGAAAAACTGTTCTTAATAACTCAGAAATCACCAGCAGCAGTTTACCTGCCGGCTCCTTGGTGACCTTTCTGTCATGATCAAGATGTTTAGGAATAGCTATGAAATTATGTTGAAGAATATTTGCTCGTTTCGTCCAGGAGTTAAATAAGTTAACTCTAACCATTTAACTTAACACATAGAAGCTTACAGTAGAGTTATCTTTAAATAAGTCTGTGTTGGATCCTCAACAAACCACATAAAGCACTTTGAACATGTTCAGGAGGAAAAGTGAATCTGAGATCAGAAATACAGTCTAATCAGTCAAATAGAACTAAAAACACAAGAAATAATGCAAAAATAACTTATCCTTAATCTTAAAGAGGCCCTGCCATTAAAAACAGTTTTTATGAGGTTTCTGTTGAATATTTTAGCTCCACAGGTGTTCTTACCTTCATAGTGGGTGTGAAAACAGGTCAACAACTTCTCTTTCAGTTCTTATCTCTCAAACTACGCAGGTGGCGATAAAACCCGAGTTCTTCCGAGTCTGAACGGCCTGTATCTGTTTCGTCACAACTCCTTTGTTCGTTAGTATTCATCAGCTCCCTCAGTTGAAACCAAGCCTAGCATGCTGCTGGCTAAAAGCTGTAGCATAAGACGTAGCAAACAGGAAGACACAACGTCTGACGTTGCCATGTGCAGTGGGGCAGGAAACAGTATTCTTGCTCTCATAGGCTAGTTTGTTAGCCAATCTGAGTCCAGCAAATTTGAATAATGAATATGAACGATCTGCTGCTCGAGGCCTGACGGAAGGAGCCGGAACCACCCGAATTTTAACGCAGACAGATTAAAAGGTCTGTTAATCAGTGTTTCCTGACGTTTTTTAGATATAAAATATTTCATATTACTGGTTAATACTTGAGAAATAACCACAAAGTCCTGAAATTTGTATGAAATGGCCTCTTTAATGCAAAAAATTCCTCACTGGAAAAATGACAGTATACATACTGTGGCAACACCAACAATCTAGAACTGAGCGAAGCAGTTAAGTCTTAATGTAGAAAAAAAAAGCCAAACTAAAACAAAAGACTAAAAACATAAACAAAATCCCACAACTTTCACACCAGTATCGAACCTTAATCCTTATTTAATCAAGACGAGAAGGCATATTCCACCAAAACCTTTATTTTATCTTAAATATGTCTTTATGAATGAAACAATTCCTGCAGTTAATAAACAGAGTGAGTTTGTAGAGTTGGCTTTGTGAGCGAATCTTTAAAGAAAAGATATTTTACATCGACACTACTTTGATTGATTTATAGGTCCACAAACACCCCAAAACCCACTTAAGAAGAAATTCCACTCTCCCGTATAAACAACCCCACAGTCTGACGTTGTGCCAAAACAGCATGCAGCTTGGAACACCATCGTTTTCATACACAGTTTCAATCATATCACCAGCAGCTTCACCCAGCAGTTTTCATGCTTGTGTAAACTTCATTCTTATAGCTTTGTCTCGAAGTAAAAAAAAAAAGGCCAATTTCATGTGAAGCCTTTTAGCTCAACTCAACTGTAAGATGTCCAGACAGAGAGTGATGAGTGAGAGACACGCTTGGGGAAACAATGCTGCTGCCTCAAACGTCATTCCAGCTTGAGAAAGATGTTTAATGAAGCTACAGATAGACAGACGTGTCTCGGCTTTGTAACAGCCTCTAAAAAATGTTTTCACTGGCCATTTTTATTTGGCACCAAACAGTTTTCAGAGCAAAATGAAAACAGTTGACATACTAAAGCTGTATAAAGCCAAATGACAGATTGGATGATGGTGTGCAGTTTCAGATCATTTTGAGCCACATTTGAACCAGACAGTCTCTTCTTTAGCGAAACATCAACACAAACCCTTCGCACAGTTGGCTGGATGAGCGCACCATTAGGCTCGGTCGTTGTTTCTGAATTCCACATTGGAAAGTCATGGCGTTGAAATAAAATTATGAATTTCTGAAAAAAAAGTTTTCAGACAAGTCAATCCATGTGGTCATGTTTTGTTTTCATTGGATGCTGTTAGCTTATTCTGATTTTCATTTTTGGTTCGTGCATTGACCTGAACGCTTCAACCATTCACAGTAAAGCTTTAATGTAAATAAAATGCTCTAAATTCATAATGCATTGATTTTTATGGCTGTATTAAAGTAGATATCTTTATTGGTGGAAACAACAGCTCCTTTTTAGTTACAAGTGATGTGTTTATTTTCGAGTTTGCTTGTCAATACAGATTAAGTCCCTTTAGCTCATTATTATTAAATCACAAAGAATTTTACTTTCCTTTGTCAGTTCTCTAATCTGGCTAAGCATGACTGCTCTTATTCTTGCGTGGTGCCCCTCGTTCTTTGAAGAGCGGGCTCAGCCTTGCTCATTACACTAAGTGAGCTTTTCGCGGACAACAATAGCTGCATGAAGGCTGGCTTTCTCCGTCACTGTTGCTGGAAACCCACAGGACATTCCACATCTCAGTGGTGCAGAGCTGCTAATGAAAGTGTTGTTTCTTTCCTCCCATCACTGGGAGTAATGGTGCATGGAAATGTGATGAATGCAGGTCTCAGTGTATGTCTGTGAGAGCAGCGAAAGGAATGTTTGAAGTCCATTTAGTTCATTCATGACCGGGAGAACAAGGAGAGTTGAGATACAGACCAAAATCAGTGGACGAGCCATTAAAGGAGGAAGGCTCGACTCCTTTTCCATTAAAGGTATCGTGACGTTACCGCTGTTTGACAACCCTGAAACCCCACTTGTGGTATTTTCTTCTGATTTGAACTGACAAGCGACAGGGCTCAGGATCTGTGGGGGTTATACAATGCAGGGTCTGATGAAACACAAACACATACACATTTACAACACATGACACATTCAAAGTTGTCAGCATTTGAAGGATGTTGATCTGACTTTCAGTAAAGCTGGTTTTTCTTTTTACGTTTTGCCGCTTCTTTAGAGTAATACATAGTTCTTGGCTTTGACTTCTCAGATGTTATTTATGAACCTACATTCAAATTTGCTTGACATCTCACTTCATAACAATCAGGCACATTAATACTGTTAGTTTGGACCATTTTAAGAAATAATCTCCAAAACCTTTGTCAGCGTTCATGAAATACCTTCTTAGGGTTGGATCAGCTTATCACGTAGTCTTTTATCTGAATCTTTGTCTTCCTCCCATAAAAATTTTTAATAAAAAACAGTTTGACTAAAAACATTTTAACTTCTCAGCAAGCGAGATGATTTGTAACTTTTCACCATTGTGGTCAGTTTTATTCTTCGTCGCTGAAAATACAAGCAATTCACCAGAAATATGGATCAGGACAGTTCACTGTCCTATTACAGAATAAAACTGTTTTGTTTTGTTTCTGTTTCCTGTTGTCTGGACACAATCAGAACAACCTGTCCGCACATTATACGACCATATAGATCGATTTTGAAAGCTCCAAAAAATCCGACCTGTGAGAGCGTTTTCAAACGACCTGTCGGAGCGTTTTCCGGGCTCTGCAGCGACGTACTACCGACAGCGCATGCGCGCACCTTCCCAGAGGAGCTGACAAATACGCATGCGGGAAGTTTCACTCTGTTCAGCCGAACAAAACAAAAATTTTGCAGGAATACGTCTCATTTTAATACAGCGGTTAGCTTTAAAATGTAAAGATACACATGAACACACTGTAAAGCCGAATATTTAACGTTAAAAAGCGGATCGGTTAAGTTTAAGTCGCATATGGATTATAGTGTCATTTTCAAAATCGATCAATGCGCTCGTATATCACGTAAAGTCGGGCTGGTCAGAAAGATTCCACTTGTGTCTTATTTACCTCAAGGATGTACGTGTGGTTTTAATTTAAAAAATGTTCATATGTCAAAACCATTTATCTAAAGCTAACTATGACAATAATATCCTGTATATGTAAATAAATGAATGAGGTAAGGAACGTATTTTAGCACTATAACAGCTTTACTTGCATAAAAAGACAACAAGTTTGATTAGGTTTCATTTGTACTGCTGGAAAGGTCTACTGCCATCTGGTGTGTTGATTCAGTGAACGTGCAATGATGAAAAGTGTTCAGTGTTGTCACACAGCCAGATATGTGACAAGAGCAACTATAAATCTTAACCCACACTTTAATTCATTAGTGTAATTAAGGTACTGATCAAATGGAAGTTTGCCTTGCCAACTTTTTGTCTGAGTTTAAAGGCGGTTCATTTGTTGTTAGAATAAACTATGAATCATCTGGATGTTTTGAATAGCTAATGCCAAGAAAATTTCACTTCATGAGATATTAACAGGAAATGTGTAGTTTCTTAACACCATGAAAACATCTGTTTTTCTGGTTTTAGGAAACTAATTAATTGCCATAATTGATGATAAACTCTAGCTCACGTCTTATTTATTCTCACTGTGTCGGAAAGGATTTGTAATCTCGGCATAGTTTCTTGTGTTTTTGTGTCTAGATTGTTCATAAATTAGTTTGTAATTTGTTACTTTGCTTTACTCTGCTTTGATCAAAGGGGGTAAACTTTCCGCGTGTAATTACAGAGTGCAGCATATTTGTCTGACGTGTATCTGTTCATGTAATTGCAGCTTATTATTGTTTGTGTGGATGAATGTTTCCTTGCACATATGCGTTTCTCCGCTTGTTTCCAAGAGTCCATGTCAAGAATTTTTTGTGTTTGTTAATGTACAGTTTTGGGATTGAATTTCCAACATATCCTCATAACTTCCTTTTGCTGGTCTCATGTCACTCTGAAGTGCTTGATTTCCTTTCCACTGTTGACCAAACAGTCCCATATTAGATGTCTGGCATTTCCTTGGATTCATTATCTGTCCATCTGTCTGGATACACAACACCAGAGACAAAGATGTGGAGCTCCTCTCACAGCTCCTTGTTTTCCCAAAAGCTTTGCAAAAGAACAAAACTGGATTACAAAAAGAGTCAAATAATATTTTATTTATTTATTCCCGCAGATTCAAATATTATAAAAGAGCCATATCCATAAAGTTAAAAGATATGTCAGCACAGTTGTTACTTAATTGCTAACTAAGACTAAGATTAATAATCTGTTTTTATCAAGTTGTTTTCCCTTAAACATTCCAATTTAAAATAGAATGTTTACTTAACTAAAAGAACAATATATATATTTTTTGCTCTTTGTCCTATCTTGATAAAACAATTTAACTAATTATATTTTCTAATCACGTAAGTAACTCTAGGAGTTTGCATCATTTTGTTTTTCGATTATATTTGATTTAAAACGGAGTCGAATCCTGCAGGACGGTGTGTGAGTGCCAAGAAAAAGTGCTGAGATCTTTAAAAATACACCCAGTGATATTCTCTCCCTTGGAGTAGAGTTTGACTTGTGGAGATTGCCTCGGGCCTTTCCTGGTTGTGTAACACAAGATTTTGCTGTTCAAAAGGGGATTCAATGGCTTGTCTCTCTGGTTAGCATGGGATTATGAAAATGTGTGTAAACTCATAGTAGCGACATTCTGCAAATAAAAGCTTTTCATATTTCTAATTACTTACTAATGATGGACAAAGGACAAAATGCTTAAAAAAAACATTCAAAATATGTACATATCAGTTCATATTGATCAAAGTATCAATAGTTGGGATGTTTAAAAAGAAAAACCCAATCAGTGATTTCTAAATATTTCAAAACCTTTATTTAGTTTACATTAAAAGAATCCTACCAAATAAAAATAATATTAAAAAATAAACATCCTCTTTACTGAATTTAATATTCTAGAAAAGTTTGGAAAAGTTTGAACTGGAACATGTTTATCAAGACTCAGCTAGTGAAGCGAGGAGACCCACTGATGTCATTTTCTATACCAACTTACTCGTGTTCAGGGTCGCTGGGAGCTGGTGTCTATCTCCAACAGTCATTGGGCGAGAGGCGGAGTCAAACCTGGACAGGTTGCCAGTTCATGACGGACCACATAGAACCATTCACACACACAGGGACATTTTAGAGTTGCCAGTTAACCTAACATGCATGTTTTTAGTTTGTGGGTGGAAACCTGAGTTCCCAGAGAAAATCCATGCAAAAGATACTGGCTGGATTTGAACCCAGGACCTTGTCACTGCAAGACAATAACCATGCCAGTGCAGCCCCTCATGTTGAAGGTAAAATCTTTAACCTTCCCCATTGATAAGGAATCTCAGCAATACCACTGTGAAAAAAGCAAAACAAAGCTTTAGATCCATGTGAAGTTTTTAACAGTGTGTTCATATGATCCTAAACTGGTTCTGCTATTAAACATAGATTCATTTGACACGTCTTACAGTTGTTTAATAAAGCCTTAGAGTTTTACTTTCAATAGAAAAGACACACATTTTACAACTCTGAGTATACCAAGGAGATTACTGTAAATTATACAACTCAGGTTTAATTAAACTGGTGTTTTAGAACAAACAATGTTCGTATGTCACATGACACAGCAACTGCTTTTGCTTGAAGATAACCACAGATTTTATAAAGTCTTTTGTTTTGACCTGCCTGGTAATTGTTTCTTTGATACATTAAAATAAGCACAATGTTTTAGTTGGCCAATATTTAAGTATCAAGACTCTAGATGGGCTTTATTATAATGTATTTATAGCCAATCTGTCTTTGTTTTTTTGATGAATGTGTTGAACGATTATAGCTGAACTAGCTGAATGTACTTCCAGATGAAATAGCAGATACGTATCTCTCGGCTTATTTTAGCAGCCAGTTTCCATCTCCTGATCCAGCATCTGATTTTGCAACCTTGGATATTAAACTCATGGAAAAGTACGGAAAACATTTTCTACCGTCCTGCAGCAAACCACCGTCTTCATTTAAGTAAGAAAAGCTCAGCATTCACCATGTACTTAACACTCACTTACAGCCTCCTCCCATAATTAAAGCTAATGTAAGATATTTAGTTCTACAAGTAAGAGCTGTAAACATCAACACAGTGCTAATTTCAATTTGTTTGGTGCCCTTTGTGTCTTTCTATTGAAGTGTAAGAAGATTTCTGCTTGTTGAATGTGGTTAAGGCCGTCTTTGTTTTAGCCAGGTTAATGCCATTCCACATTGAATTTGAATAGGACTGAAAAAATAAAGTAAGATTTATTTAATAGTAAATAAGGCTGTGTATTGGGAATACAAATACATTCAGCAAAAAGTCTTAGTCATATTTTCTATGATTAGATTTAGTTAGTTACTGTATCATTTTTGTCATGAAATGGCCCATCAGCCATGCTTTAAAGTTTTTAAAACATTCTTTTAACATATTTCTTTAAGGTTACAGTATGTAAGAATTAGACCATGTTGTGAAAACTTCATGTAAAAAAAATAGCCACTCACCCCCCCTCCCTGATTTTTCTGTTGAGTTGCCAGTTCTGATGTTAATTCTTATTTAGTTTCTCTTGTATTTGTTCAATTTTGGGGAATGTCTGAAGGTCTATTTGTTCAGCGTTGAGTTTTCCTAAGTGTGTTCGAACGCCCCATCACATGCAGCTTGGCTGCTCAGTTGGAAGGATGTGGTGGTTTCTTACTTTTTGCTGCTGCTCGTTGTGGGATTCCAGCTGCTTGTGTTGAAGACTTGGCAGCCTTGCAGACTCACATGTGATTTGTTATGGAACCAGGAAGTCTGGACGTGTAAATAATGATTCCGGTCTGGAAAAGCTTTTTTAAAACGACAGAAACTGGTGACCACCCAGTCGGCTGAGATCGAGATCTGTTACAATATGACTTTATTTTTAACATCGGTGGGACATTAGACTGTTCTGAGTATTTCACTGTAAAATCCTTTAAACATCATTTAACTTTAATTTAATGGGGAGTATGGGCTCTTTACTTAAAGTAAAGTGATCACGAACCCCCACTTTAGTCCTGCGTGGGGTCAAAGGGGGCGGAGTCACCCAAAGCAAATACATTTTGGAAGAGTGGCCACACTGAGGCCTTGTCCTCAGGAAAACACAGTTTTTCCAACATTATCTTTGGATTTATTTTGTTTTTACTATTAATCTTTGTAAACCTCGCAAAAAAAATCATTATTAAAAAATGTCACCAGAAATATCTTCATCCACACCAAAATTTACCCAAAATGCTGTTGTAACTATTTCAGGCCTGTATGTGGCACAAAAGCTGCAGAGTTGATAAACATACACATAAAGCTTGAACACTAGTTATATACTTTTGTACATTTGTATACTACTTTGTGTGTGTGTGTGTGTGAGAGTATTCACAAAACACTTCCCATGTGCGTGGCACTCAATAGTAATTAGACCTTGATAACTTATCCAGACCTGTGATTGCTGGAGCCATGCTAGAGAGGTGGCCAGGCCTTCACCTGTGTGGTCTGGCCTTGCACAGCTGGAACAAGCTACATGGTACCATGCTCCGGTAAACCTACCACCTGAGGGAGGTGTTGGAAAAATAGGTGCTTTGTGGACTGGGAGACAGCTGGAGGTAGAGCTGAAACTTAGGATTGCAGGAATATCAGTATTTCTTAATTTATAGTGTATAATATGATACACTTGTGGCTGTTTTATGATGCAGTTATAATAAATGTTTAACTATATCCTGGTACAACTTGGAAAAGGAAAGTAAAGATGCTTCTGAAGATGAAATTTTCATTTTAAAATAAATCTTAACCCCCTGTGCTTTACATAACATCTCATATGCTGTGTTTGATAATGTGTTAATGCTTTCTGTGAGCTGCTGAGTGTTGTGACAGGTCTGTATTAAATCCATCCACTCCACCATCTGCAGAAATAACTCAAACCTGGCTGGACGTCAGCCGAGCAGCACAATGCCAAACACTAGAAAAAAATAATACTTTCTAGTTCTTACAGAGTGTTGAAAGATTTTGTGAAGCGGCAGTTTAGGAATCGGAATTACGTTTATTTATTATTTGTAATAAAATATGACATGATTAATATTTTTTGGTTTGATAGTTACTTAAACTGGATCTGTGCTTTCTAATCCTACCTACAGAAGGACTTTACAAAATGTTATTAATGTGAATGTTTAGCAGCAAAAGAAACATCTAAAGTAGTTTTCACACCAAAAGAATCCAGAAGATGCTAATAAAATTATGTTATAAACCCAGAAATCAGTGAGTTGCAGTGGAAACCAAATAGTTTCTGAGCCAATCTGACCATAAATCCACTTGTGTCTCTCTGGGTTCAGGCCACGTTTTTGTGGTTTTAGTGGAATTTCACAGGTGAGCACCACACAGGAAGGTTTGTGAGGCGCTGCAGATGTTTTGAACCGACTTGGAGTCAGACAGGCAAATGTTTCGATACATAGATATCTTCACAACCAGCAGGAGACTCATGAATACTCACCTTATATTTTAACAGGATTTTTAACCCGTGCAGCTTTCTGACACTAAGGTCATCACTCACCTGTGAGGCAGAATTCACACGTTAGTGTTTCAGACTTTGAAGGTCGTGCTCCATATCTATAGGGAGACACTGTGCATGTGTAAAATGGATTGTTGGTCAGTTCGTTAACATTTTTACTTTTTAAGGAATATTGTGACTAATCAGAATATCAACATTCTCAAATGTCTGATCTGTCACCTGTCGCGTGTGTCAGGTGTTCGTGTGAGTTGACTCTGGCTTTTGAATTATGTTCTCAACAACGGATTAAATCATCTTGATACAACTTGAACATTTTAGCTACCCAACACTTAAATCAAATGTATAAGTACAGTATATTATATATATATATTACACACATACATACATACACACACTTATACTATACTTTATGTGCAACTGTATAGATGCAACAACTGTTATATTTTTCCACTGTTCAGCTGAACTTTCATTGTTCCTTTAAAAAAAAATATCTAAGAATAGTACTTTTCAAAAATCAATGTTAACTTTTCTTTTAAAAGATATGTGAAAGATACTGTTTATTTTTACGTTATTTAAAAAATCTTGCTTTTAAATTAAGTCCTTTTGTTTTAAAATGATTTATCTCTTCAAAATAAAAGTCAGTAAGAGTATCACTTACTCTTGCAGTGTGTGGAGCATTTCTTGATAAAATCTTTTCAGTGGATGATCCTTCTGATTAATACTTGTTGCTTCTGGGATGACTGACATATATTGTTCTAAACACAACTGGAAATGTGATGGTCTGTTGCTCTGACTTCTTTCAAGTTTATACAGAGGAGAAAGAAGGATATGTTGTGTAAACCTGTGGTGTGTGGCTGTGGTTTTGCATCAGATTCATTTCTATCTGCATGTCTGACCATATTGTGAACTCTGTTTTAGTGTTTGAGCAGTTAGACCGATCTGTCATCTGAGTCTCAGCTCCTATGACTTGTTCTCTTGAAAATGTGTAGTATTCTTTTAAATTCTGCTTTTTAAACCAAGACCCACATCCCACAGCTCCATCAATAGCATATGTCATTGTTGTTCTTTTTAAACCTTGAATGCATAAGCGACAAGGCTGAAGTGACCATCAGTAGAGTGTCAGCATTTTTTTCAAAAGCAGACATACATGTCTTTAAATCTGCTTTGTAGCAGTACTGAAGATGACTCTCAGATACCATTAGAACCATTCAGTCAGATCAGTCTGAGAGAATCCATTGTTTTCATTAAACGTGAGCATACTAATTTTAAAAAATGTAATTTTTCCTGCTGTTTTTTTTTTTTTTTTTAATGAACAACTTCATTAAATTCAACCATCAAATCTGAAGACTTCAGGCAACTGTTAAAATGTACATCTGCTTTCTCACTATTGTGGCATGATAGGGGGCCAATAATTATCACTTCTAACTTTCTCTGTGGTCAAATACTTGTGTGCTCATGACTGATGTGAAACCTCTAAAGTTTCCCCTTTCCAGATTTGTCTGTTTCTCTTTACACAGCATTTCCTCCCCGGTCTGAAACAGTGTTATGTCTCTTATTGGTGTTTTGCATTTTGTTTGTGTAGTTTTGTCACTTACTATTTTAATCTTAGCTCACATGATATGACCGTGTTTATCTGTGTATCATCCACACTGAATGCGACTGGACACATATCTGAAAACCATTTAAATGTTTTTCATATTTTGTTGACTGTTTGTGTGTCTGTGGTCAGGCTATTGGTCGTGGCAGATGTTAGTACAATAAACCACCAAATCACTCTCTCCCTCTTATTTTCCATTTTTCCACCTTTGCTTCTTCATCACATTGCCTTTTTTCTCTTCTCGAGGCCATCGTTTCCTCTTTCCTTTCATTGTTTGTGTCTCAAAATTCTTTTTCGGCCTCTGTTTATCTCTTTCTGTTGCTTTGTCTCCTTTGCTGATCAGTTTGTCAGCACAGCAATCAGATCTTTTTCTCAGATGGTTTGGACACAAGCTCCTATTTTCCATGAGGTAGATCATTCTGACGAAGTGATGTTCAGCTTTTGAACATTAAATTTGAACCTTTCTTATGTTTTCCATGTTTTTTTTCTTTATAACAAAAGAAGAAGGGGGTTAAATGCATAATAACGTGAAAGAGTATAGCTCTGCTGGTCTGTGCATGGCCCTTTCACTTTTCTTTGCTTGCGGTGCTTCACTTTTGTGTCCTTACCCATGGTTTAAGGGAACTGCAGATACTCGGAAACAGCACTGTGGGTTTTTGTTTTCTGCTGCATCTTTCTGATTTTTGCAGAGTCAGATCTTGGAGAGGTATTTTTGGTTCTCTCTGCTACTATTTTTGATTTCAATGCTGAGAACGAGTCATCTGAACAAAACATCATCCTGTACAGTGAGACACACGAGAGACTTGTTGAGTTAAGATTTTGATTCTTATGATGTCAAAAAAATGCAAAGCTATATATTTGAATATCCCAATGGATTAAACTCAAATCTTATTTTTTCAAATAAACAATGTCAATTGTATCTTGTACATTTTTAAAACAAGTGAGGTTTAAGATTCTTGTTTATATTTTTTCTTAGTCTCTAAAGCAAATTGTCATTCTTTCCATTGATCTATATCACATACCTGCTTGTTCCTGTTCAGGACCGCAGGTGGATGGTGATCTGTGGTCTTTGGGTGAGAATCATCACAGAAATGTTTTATCTGGTCCTTTAATAACCCTCCATTGCACAGGATGATGACCCTGCAGTGTTTATGGCCAATCAGAATGTAGATGGGTATCATAGCATATTTTCAAAACCTCCCTTAGTGCAGAAAAAAAATGATGACATGTTTATCCCCATAGAACTCAGCGGATGTTCTCCAATGTTAGCGGCAAATTCCCACAAATATCATGCCATTTACTGAGACTATTGCCCCGGGCCCCGAACTGGCATGTCTCTATTGGATCTCATCAGGATGCTGCTAGAAGCTTATGTCATGCTAGCAAGACACTGGTGGCGTCAGGCAAAAGGCCAACATGCCCTGCTTCCAATTCTTAATGACAACCCAGGTGCACACGGGCTCAATGGTTGAGTTGTAAAACAGGAAAAGCAGTATTTTTTTTTTTTCCATCCAGACTTCTCTGCGGCTGTAAAGTTGTTACAGAGTTATCAAAAGCAACAAAACAGTAAAGCTAATGTAAAGAAGCTGTGAAGTTTTGTTTGTATGAAGAATATACTAACAGTATGGCTTCATCCAGACTCATTCCTGCTGTGTTGTGATAATATTTTCTCAGTAGTGACACCTGCTGTGTAGGAGAAGAAATGCAGTTAATGTGGGACATCTCAAGTACTGGTACAATCGTCACTTATGCTGCACTGACATCACAATTCACCCGTGCCATGATGGGCTCAAATATAATCTGGCCTTAAGCCTGAACTAAGAGTTTGCAGCTGGCTGTGTTTTTCTTGATTTGTGTTGTCCTGAACTCACTGTGTTCTTCAGGCCAACGGACAGGCGTTGAGATTGATGGCTGTTTTCTTTGTGGCTTGCTGTGTTTGTAAGATCCACGTGTAGTTTCTTAGCGGATGGATGGACTCTGTGGCTGGCTGGTTGCTGTGTCTCTTGTGCATGCATGTAATTGTGAAGGGAGGAGAGAGAAAGAAGTGATGGATAGAGACAGAGGGAGGGGGAATCTGCTGTGAAGGTCTGTGGTTACCATGCATCACAAACATCTGTCAGAAGTTTAGTTGCACTGAGTACATGAGGACAAGTGAATCAGTTGCTGTTGTCATTTAATTGATAATTGGAAAATTCTGTCAGAAAAATAGATATTTAGCACTGATAGTTTTAGCTTTTTGGCATTAAGTGGCGAATCACCCATTAGATTGACCTTTTATCAACCAGCTTTTCTGTTGATGAACAATGTGAAAACAATGTTTCTTTTATTAATAATCTTTTGGTTGGCAATTGTGCACATATTTTTTCCCGGTGTAGAGAAGCAGGAAAGAGTACGGGGTTTTAGAAGTTGGCATTTCAGTCACAACAATCCCTAACACACACACACACACCCACACACCCACAAACCTTGAGCCATTTGGTTTGAGGCTGATTCTTCATGACAGCCTAAATATTTGGCTGTGTCCGGGCACCAAGGTAAATGCACCCCGCAAGAATGTTTTTATAGGGCACAAGGGGGAGACTGAGAAGGGGAGGGAAAGAGGAGGGTTTTGGACAGAGACAAAGTGAGAGAAATAGAGAACGCACAGTAGGAAAGAGATGAAGAAGTGTACTTGCACTAAATGTGGTCTGTGTGATGGTCACTGGTTTCACGGCTGTCAGTAAAGATCTAAGGTCTTAAAGGTAAAATGGCACACAGCGCGAACACATTACAAATTTAATTAAAGATGAAGTTGATCATTCTGGCAGCTAACTGTAATCTATAAAGTGATACTGAACAAAACACAACTGGATCTTTATTAGAAACAACACAAGTGATGTTTGGTGGGGGTTCATGGGGAGGAGGGACCAACTCTGTCAGAATCAGATTCCCACATGATGCAGTTTCTATAAATTATTCAGGATGATCGAGACAGATTAAAACAAGTTATAGGTGTAGGATTTTATTTAAAAGAGCAGGTTAGATTATTTTACAATTCAAACAGAGCGATGCTAGAGTCTGTACAGAGGAGAGGGAGATATGTCTTTTATATAAGTACATTGTATTCACTTCAAAGCCCCGTTGTTTTGTATTAACCAGATACATTTTATCTAGAAAATAACTTTTAGGA
This sequence comes from Pachypanchax playfairii, assembly GCA_006937955.1. Lineage (NCBI taxonomy): Eukaryota > Metazoa > Chordata > Actinopteri > Cyprinodontiformes > Aplocheilidae > Pachypanchax > Pachypanchax playfairii. The sequence continues at coordinate 4,083,668 of SSNP01000014.1, forward strand.
GTGGCTTAACCAGTGGACATTATTTATTTTATAAATATACTGTATATTAATTAATATTTTATTAATATATATTATCTCTGCAAACTATACCAAACAGATCTTAATATGAAAAAAACAAAAATTGACAAACCAATTTCTTCCAAAAAGCTAAATCCATGCCTTGTGATGGACTGGCGACCTGTCCAGCTGTGACCCCGCCTCTTGCCCATTGACTGGAGAGAGACACGAGCTCCCCGTGACCCTGAACATGAGTAAGCGGGGATGGATGGATGGATGGATGGATGGATGGATGGATGGATGGATGGAAGCTAAATCCATCAAAAACACCTTGAACTCCATCAGCAGTACTCCCTTTGAGGGAAGCACCTTCAGCCCTGTGGGTAGTTTAATGAAAACCTCATCCTTTCATATTTTGATTGAAGGTCCAGCTTTTAGTAATTTTTGAGCTTCGATACAGTACTGACTAAAAGTTTGGACAGACCTTCTCATTCAAAGANATGACTATTTACATTGTAGATTCTCACTGAAGGCATCAAAACTATGAATCAACACATGGAATTATGTTGTACTTTAACAAAGAAGTGTGAAATAACCTGGCCCCCAAAGTCACCGGACCTGAACCCAATCGAGATAATTTAGGGTGAGCTGAACCGCAGAGTTAAGGCAAAAGGGCCAACAAGTACTAAGCATCTCTGGGAACTCCTTCAAGACTGTTGGAAAACCATTTCGGGTGACTGCCTCTTGAAGCTCAAGAGAATGCAAAGCAGTAATCAGAGCAAAGGGTGGCTACTTTGAGGAATCTAAAATATAACATGTATTCAGTTATTTCACCCTTTTTGTTTAACTGCATACAGTAATTCCATAAATTATGTGTTCATTCATAGTTTTGAAGCCCTTAATTGAGTATCTATGATGTAGTCATGAAAATAATGAAAACTCTTTGAATGAGAGGGTGTGTCCAAACTTTTGGTCTGTACTGTATATAATCCCCCAATTTAGCAATCAGTGCAAAACATAAAAAAAAAAAAAAAACTTATGCTGTTTGATCAAAATATTCATAGTAATAATCTTAATAGACTCAATTTATATTTTATTGTAAAGTAATTTAATTACTCACATGAGTATCATGAATGAAATAGGAACTTCTCCAGGGCAACAGTGACGCTTAAGTACGTTTCAATTTTAGAATAAGTTTCCTTTCTAGTGAAAGCTGACTGTCTTAGATTCATTTTGAAAAGAAAGAAACTTTCTGGGCACACAGGCTTCAGCTGTCTGGCTGTAGGACAGAGTTGCGCCTGTCAACATTCATAGATTGAACTGTCGACGATCAAAAGGAATAGGATATATCAATTACATTTGGGGATGGATTTTCCTTTCAAAAAGTGAAGGAAAAACAATTTTTGCTCATCATTACTTTCAAAGCTATAGGCCTAGGGAGTTTTCTCTTTGTGGTTTGGCTTTTTCTGTTTTTAACTTTCTTTTTTTTTTCTTCTTCTGTTCTGTGAAGGAAATAATAGCCCTATATTTCCTTTCTCTCACATCATATTGGAAAATATTAATAAACATATCTTCAAAGGTCCACACTGAGCTCTGCAGGGGCTGCTGTAATCCATGATGATGGAACACTTTAAACACACACACAGATACTTCAAATATACACAAGCAGGCGCACACATACAAACCTCCAAAAAGGACCTAATCTCGTACAGGTGTACACACGCTTACATACACAGAAACACACACACACACGCCATGAGGAGGTCATTAGTGACCTAGGGAATTCAGAGGTCAAATCTTAAAAGACCTGGCTGATAGAGGGGATGTATAAGATCAAAGAAGAAACAGAAAAGGGAGGGTGAGATGGATGGAAGGGATCAAAAGGGAGAGGATGGAAGGATGAGGGATGTGAGTGAGAGTAGAGGTATAGTACAAAAAAGAAAGTTGAAAAAAATGTACCAGAAGACAGGAATAAATAAGGAGGAAAGGGAGGACAAGGAAGAGTTAAGAGATGGAGTGCAGAAACAATACAGATAAGTCAGTTTGGTGTGGGTGTGTGTGTGTGTGTGTGGGGGGGGGGGGTCACTCTAAAAGTGAAAGTTTGTGCAGTGATGAAAGATTTATGTGTTCATATTGTGTGTGTGTGTGTATTTATGTGGGTGTGTGTTGGAGAGTATCTGTACATACTTGCTGGAGTCAAAATAATTATTTATTCTGTTGATCAAATTTACTATAGAACATGATTTTTATGACCCATAAAGTGGTTTTAAACAAAAAAACCCTGATTTAAATATTTTACCATTTCTTTTTCTACGTTAGCTCTTTAATAGTGGGACATGTAGTGGCTTATTGAGCCTGTGTGATAACAGATAGCAAATGCTGGTCTAGTCTTTCGTCTCAAATATTCAGTAAATAAACTTGTTTACTTTGTTTTTTCAACATCTGGGTAACTTTCAGGACTTAGTGCCACATTAAAGATCTTTATGCTGCTAAAGATGAATTGCGCCTATGTAGCTAGAAACGAATGAATTACTGCAGCTTGTTATCTTTTGCCTGCATTTTATTTCTTATTGGCATTTACAGATGGTGACCCTGTTGCTTTGTAGTGTAAATATTAGTACAGAGCAGGATTTACACTAAATTCTGTCAACATTACTCAAGTATATGGATGGTGGGAATTATGTCACATCCACCTTAATCATGTTCCACTCACAAGTTTGAAAAATCAGTTGGATTTGGTCTGTAACTAGGCTAACTGTTATTTGCAATACAAGCTAATAACAACATATTTATCTATATTTTATGTATTCAGACACTGTAGCAACATGATTACTAGTAGATGGACTGAAAATGGGGAAAATAAATGGTTACTAACACAACTGTGGGCCCTTTTATGCATGAGGCAGCCATATTGGATAATAGGTTGATCTTTCAAAACAACACCAAACCAACCGGTACACCTCATATTTTGATGTCAGTTTTGGCATTTATTTCCATTTTTGAACTCACAAACATCCTTAAACAAAGTTTAATAATCCACAGCCTTGTAAAGTCCTGCTACAGTCCTCCTAATAGTTTTTGTTACAGGGCTGACTGCCACGAAACTTCACTGATAACATCACTTATACATTCCTCAGATTATTCATCTGCCTCTGTCTCATTGTCTCTGTCAGTGCTTTTCCATGAGGTTTCATCATTAACATCAGATCTGGATTTCTTTTTCATTTTATGTTTGACTTTTCCTCCGATATCTGATAGAAATCATTGCTTTCTCTTATTTCCAAAACTACTTTGTGTGTGTATGAGAGACAGAAGAGAAGTGAGAATTGCATTACTTTGATAACATCACAAAAGCAGAAGAGAGTCATGTTTAGAAGTCTTCCAAAAAAGAAAAAAAAGAAGTCTTCATTTGTAGTTGGGAGACTGCCAAGACTCATTGAATTGGTTGCAAGTGTGTGTTTGAGAGAGTGTGTGTGTGCATGTGCATGGATTAGCTTTGAAACACTTGTTACAACACATGGTTTTCTACTCATACGTAGACACACTATCAGTCATAAGACAAAGGAAAACACCCACAAAGAAAGATTGTTGCATGCAGGCACACATATGCTCCTCTTTAGAATCTCATTAAAACTGAATTGGAAATTAAGTTACTGAAACAATCCAAATCCAGTGCCAGTACTTACAATTAGAGTATCCTGAACTAGCCAAGGGCTTTACCGTACGAGGAGCATATCTTTGTGTTTACATGTTGTTCACATTACAGCAAACTCAGTCTGTAGTAAGTTTCCTAATACAGCTTACGTTTAATGTAGACAAAATGTGTTGCTGTCATTAATTAGTTTAAATACACCAAAACATTTTTTGTGCAGTTATGGTTCGAATTGACTGATGATTAGGTAGCACATGTCCTGTAATCATGCTGTAATTAATATTTTTCTTCCCACAATGGGCCTCACCTTTCATCTAAATCCTCTTCTAAAGTATTTCCATATTTTCAAAGTCATGATTGTGTCCTTATTTAGAAAACTGCAAGATGACAAACCACTGAACTGCTGAATCAGACCACCAAATATGAATGCACATAATGATGAAAGACAACAGGTAATATTGAATCAATAGAAGTCCATGTCTGAAAAAATACCTGAGCTAAATTTTTTATTTCTTAGTTCTATTTATTTCCATGGATGGGGTGTAGGACTCAAAACCTATACAGCAGCCAGCCTCTAGGGGGCACTGTTTTGGTTTCAGCTGATGTGTCGGTGTTCAAAAGCCGCTGTGAAAAGAAGTTTACAAATGACTGAATTAGGATGCTATTGCACATGCGTTTTTACTTGGCCTCAGTCTTCTGATTGTTGTTCTGTGATTACCTGTCAGTTCAATAAATCAGTTGAAAAGGTTTGAGTAAAAAGTCAGAAGTTGTTTAAATAATGGAAAATTCCTCCTCATGGGCATTGCCCAATTGGCTTGTCAGTATTTGTTTCCACAGAAAGTTTCAGTGTCATCAGTGTCATTGTTTCTGCACCTTAGGCTCTGTCAACCTGATAAAGACATTTTCTTATATTCAGGTCTCTTTCCACCACCAAATCATCCTCTAAATTTACTGCAAAATGTTGCCATTTCTTTTTGCAGCTTCACCTCTCAGACTAAAGCTGATTTTCATAACTGTAATTAATGCCGCATGTCTCTTTTAAAGATACTCTACAAAGGTTGCTCTCCAGTGTTTTTTGTAGATCCAACAGAAACCTAACACAGAGTGGGAGCTTTCAACTGAGCCGCTGAACACTTCAGATCTCCACATGTGGGAATCTAACTGTGATGATGTTTGCTCTAGACGTGCACACACACACTCCATTTCAACAAGACAGGACATTTCCATGACAAAGGACAATTATTGACTTTCATTGGCTCCGCTTGCTTTGATATCAGTTAGGGGTGTGTCTGTGAGTCTCTGTGTGTGCAGGAGGGGGGGTGGGGGTGGGTGATTGGGTTTAAGGGGGACCGCAGTTGAGGAGAAGAAGAAACAGGGAGACCTGATGAAAGGAGCTGAGTGGGAATATGCACCCGCTGACCCTCCGTGCACTAATAGAAGAAGACATTCACAGCAAAAAGACAGAAATCAGTTTATTAGTTTTTCCCTTCTAACATCCTCTCTGCTTCTATTCTCTGTATATTTTATTTTTTGTCAAGTGGATTCTTAATGTTCATTACTTTCTCTTCTCCTGGCCCCATTTTTACTATAAAAATACATAGATGTACATAGATGACAGATCCTCCCCTTCACCCCCACCTTCTCGCTTTTCTCCTCCTCCCTTCATGACCATAATTTAAGGGGCCGAAAGGCATGGCAAGCAGAAAGAAGGGGAGAATAGAGCGCTGAGAAAAAGTGGAGACCCTGCAGATGAGGGCCTTCCTTCATGGACGTGGCACAGATGTGAGGGTGTTTTTGTGAAATGAGTCGGGGAGGGGCGGTGATAGGCTAATTTGTGTGGCATAAAGACGGGGTCCTTTTCATATGCAGAGTGCCACTTTGATGCGCGGCTCATGAAAGCTGGAGGGAGCGCAGAAGAGAGGGTGATGGAGGGGTCCTTTGTCCTGTGACAAGAAGGCATCTGCTCTGTGCTGCCCTCCTCTTCTTTGCTACACCGACTGAGGGTCCCACAATAGGACAGCCAGGAGAAAAAACTGTCTTCAGAACACCTTAGAAAACAGAACTTAAAAGCAAAAACAGTTGCTTTTCTGATCCTAGTATGTGTATCAAAATCCAATTTATTAGACCTTATATGTTTGCAGTTGAATATGGAATGTACACAGATGTACAGTGAGGTGTAAAAACATGCCACGGTATGAAACAGAAATTCCTCTGGTGGAGAATTATCTTTCAGGAACAAGAAAACCATGTAAACGTTTTGCATTTGATGGAAGTATAACATTACTTGTCTGTTCACCGTGGAGATTAGTGGGAGTCAGCCTCAGTCTTACCCCTCCTTTCCATCAGGCACATATTTTTTACTCGCAAAGTCAACTGCACCTCCTTTCCCATCAGGAGTGTTTTAGACACCTATCACTCATGAAGTGTTCCATTCAACTGGTCCCAGGAGATCACGAAATCCCAGGAGAATTGTGAAATCATGCGTGATTTTGTCAGTACACACAACAACAAGCAGGAAGAAAGACGACAACAGAGACGACACTACGCTTCTGAGAGGCATTGCGTTGCTTCACACCAGGTGGAAACGGTCACATTGTTTTTAATGGCGGCCATCAGCCGCATATTACGCTTTACTGACATTACGTGCTTGCTTACGCAGCCAGTGGAAAGGAGGGTTGACTATGTGAACTAAATAACTTTCAGTAATGTTTTGTAGTGTTTCATGTTGGTGGATTCCTAAAGAACACAAAGCATACTGTCCATATTTGTTTACTACTTTTGTGTTGATTACGAATGAAATCACTGACCTTTCGCACCACTTGCTAAACTGGGGTTTGGACCGCGCTGGGGGGGACTTTACGCACCAGCCAAGGTTGTCCTGCACTGTTGTTTTCTGTATGTTGCACAACATCACAGAGTGGAGCCTCTGTGCTGCAGCTCAACAATAATTTTTTTTCCCTCTTCTGTTCATATTTGAAGCTCCAATGGCTTGAATTTCATTTTCTGTTTGTGCCTTTCTTGCGCCCGCAGGAGAATAGCGCAGTCAAACTCCTCATTTGAATATTGCTTTTTGCGCTGGTTAACAATTGCGCAATCAGTCTTAGTAGATCACCCGCGAATTAGGAACACGCTGTTGGCGCAAAACTTTTGCGACGCATGCAATTTTGCACTCTTTACTTGGAATTTTGATAAATCAGGCCCTCAGTGTTCTGATGGCGTCTAGAAATCTCTCTGGATCAACACTATAAAGCAGCTCTCCTTGGCCTTGAGGGCCAGAGCCTCATGCTTATGCCGCTGATATTTGACTGACTGCTCTCAATCATGCATGATTTCTATAATAAACCTCTTTTTCATTGAAGACTGAATTTTTGCCGCAACACATGTTCCGTACCGATCTCACCCGTGGAAAAACGCCATTAGTGGATCATGCCAACATTGACTGTTTTTTCACATTGTGGAGAGGTCGTCATCCTGTGTGCCTAAAGCAAGACACTGTGGCCTGTCTCTGCTGCTTATGGCATAGACTATGGACATCTTCCCAACAAATCTGTTTGGTTTGCTTTAAATGGACCAGAGTTTGTTTACCCATATAGTTCGCTTTGTTTGAGTGTGAAAGCTCATCTGAACTCTATGGGCAAAACAAGTGAATTCTGGTCCCCCTGAAAATGTGGGTCTTGGTTTGCTTGCAAATAATTGCTAGTGTGGTTCTCTTACACTGGGAATACAAACAGAATATCCAGTGAACCAAAGAGTTTGAGTGAACATTGAAAGGAAAACTTTGCTCAGTGTCTATGTAACCAGCACATCTCTCGCTCTCCACCATATTTTTCTGTACTGCTGCAAATGTCCTATACAGAGCAACAGCATTGTAAAAGTGAACTAAACCAAATGAAATTGAGACATTATTTAGAATTTCCTGCCCAACTGAACAGATTTGCCTGGCTATACTGGTATGAAAACAGTCCAAGATGTGTTACAAGTATAAGCTGAAACAGATCATTTGCTATTTCTGACATGCTGTAAACAAAACACTTCATTTCACTTTTTACAGTTCAGTTTTTTTATTCTGTGTACTGCCTTCTGTGCACTTTATGCTCTCTACTAAACCCTCTTTCACATTTTCAGCTGCGAGAGTGCACGTCCAGCAGAGAGCTTCCTACTGTGAAGTACTTCTTTGAAGAGAAGCTGCAGAACAAAAATTCACCATGTTTTTAATCACATTATGCAAAAATTTTAAACTGTACAATGCAAATTGCCTTTATTTTACAATTCAGTTGTTATCAGAGTTGCTGCTGCTGATTAGGCTACATTTTCATCATTACCTGCAAACCCATAATGTGCTCATATTTGTAACTTTTGCTCAGGAACAGTAATGGGAGTAAAATCATGTATTTAATTTGCTTTAAACACTAATTTTTCTCTTAGACATTAAAAACAAGAGTAAACTCAACTAAACAGATGCAATTCAAGAGTATTATTGTTAGTGAACTTGTTCTGTGTCTGCTTGCTTGTGTTGAGTTTATATATGGTGTTTCAAAAGGAGAACCTCTTTGGATTTACACCAGAGGTACAAATTGATCAACAAATGGTTGTCTCCCTCTAGGTGATATTTGCCCTGAACCAGACATTATTACAACAGGAGTCTTTGAGAGCAGGAAGCCTACATGTTCCATACACAACTGAGGATCTCATCAGGCACTACAACTGTGGAGATCTTAACTCCATCATCTTTAATCATGATACCTCTCAGGTCAGTTATTGTCTTGTCTTGTCTTGTCTTGTCTTGTCTTGTCTTGTCTTGTCTTGTCTTGTCAAGCTGAGAGCCCTTTTAACCCCTAGACTTTTTATTTGTCACACTGACACGACACTTGACTTTATGATTTCACCCCGAACCCTCTAACAGTTTTCACTCTCCCCTATTCTTCTATACCCTCTTACTCTTGTGTTAGGTTATTTGAAATCATATTAAATCTAATGCTGTTAGGTTAATGAGTGTTCAGGTATGTTCAATATTACTTATTAGTCTTATTTTGTAAATTTAAAGTCAAAATTCTTTTTTGTCACTCTTACGGTCTGACCAAACTCCTACTGCTGCAACTTAAAGGTCCCTAACTTCAATAATGTGACGCTGCCACCCAGTGAGCAGGTGACTGCCCAGGAAATAGACAGCTACTTCAGACAGGAGCTGATTTACAAGAGGAACGAGAGGATGGGGAAGAGGGTCAAAGCACTGCTTGAGGAGCACCCTGACAAGAGCTTCTTCTTTGCCTTTGGTGCAGGTTGGTGATTCTGAATAATATATAAAATACAGAAAAGAATAAAAATGAAAGTAAATTAAATTCCTTGTTGTTAACTAGTAGATGATGCAGATACAGTATACTGCCAACTTAAGAAGTGAGTACAGTAATTTCAAAGAAAATGATTAAAATTCATCCAGTTTCTAAAAAGCACCTAAAAAAGTATTCAAATTTGCTCTGCATGTCTAATTCTGCATGTGTTTTATGAAAGCTTTTCCTGTATCGACACAATAATCAACATTTACGGTAATCAGGCTGCTTACAACACACTTTGTTTTCTCCACTCAGCAGACCCAGTAATAGTAACATAAGACCATGCATACATGCATGTCTGCAAAGTTGCAAAGTGATTGTGCATACAAATGTAAAAAAAAAATATAAATATAAAATCACAATATCATCGGGTTTTCATTCAAAGTTTTCTCTGGTCATTTTCAAGAAGAGAAGTTGTGAGAATTTAGTAGAAGCAGAGACCTTCACAGTCTGTTGGTCTCTGAGCTGACAGGAAACAGCTGAAGAAAAGCAGACCCCCACACACACACACACACACACTCGCACACACAAGCATACACACACCTAAGCCCTAACAAGGAGTACATTTCACGGCATGTCCCTAAGGAGGTGCCTTTACAAGGGCTCGGTCTCTAAAGGTGTGTGCTTCTGTGTGTATTTATGTGTATGTGAGCTGGTGAGTGAAACTGATATGACCAATCAGCCCAGAAGCACCACTGCTAGACATACAGAGGGCAGGTTAGGTCGACATGTACAAGGAATGGGATGGAGCATGCTAGGGCACACGCAGACACACACACAATCATATGCATAGAAACTCTAGCCAGAAGTCATTCCCAAAACCAACCTTGGTAAAATGTGTCCTTAATTATTCCTTGAAGGGTCAGAGGACACACACACACACACACACACAGGCACAAAATACAATGAAGCCCATTGTGTCAGCATAGTCACTTCCCTGTTACCATCAGCTGTGAAACTTGTCAGTGATCACCTTATGTCCCTTTGAATCAGTACAAAAGGATGTCTCAATAGATTAAGGACTCAATTATTTTGTACTTTGCATCTACTAAAGAGTCAGTGTGACTTACTTCTGCCGCCAGACTCTGGGAAAGAGCTGCACTTATCTCCCTTTAATCGAAACGCATCAAGTTTTAGATAATCTGTAACTACCTGAAATGTATTCAGTCTGAACCCCAGATTAGATTTAGAGGAAAGCAGAGTTGTGCTGTCTGAAGGCTCAGAAGCATATTAAGCATATTTCACTTCCCAAGTAATGATCCCATCAGTGTGCACGGGTTAGCCTGCAGATTCCTGACTGATGCTATGTGGAAAATTGCTGTGGGCTTTCATTTTTGCCTTCGGTAAGCTTTATTGCCACAACAACTTAAGAAAAATGTTTATACATGATAATTTATTTCCTGTCAAACTGCCTGGTTTGATACAAACCAGGCTTTGCCAAAGAAAACCGAAGATATAAAAAGCTTTTTAGATCTCCTGGTAATTTGTGTTTATGGAAGCTGACCCTAAAACCTTGAGTGTGTTTTAATAGTAGTCTAAACTGTTATTATTTTTGATACATGTTTTTGTCACAATAATCCCAAATATTGGATACAATAAGAAAAAATATGTCATTATTCATCATGTATAATCATTGTTACATAAAGCAGTTTTTCATTCAAAAATAGCAAATCAGTTAATAAGACAGTATTTTGTTTACATCATTTTTTTTGTCCTGATATTTTCTGTCTGATTGGATTTCTTCTGAGGTCTTGAGAGAATATGATAAATCAGAATAACATTGTAGTGGTCACTGGTCAACCACTCAAACACAATTTGTCTTCTTAAAATCTATTATCTTTGGATTTTAGTTTGTTTACACAGACAAGGCAGAAGCTGGAAAGATAAGAGCTGCACACACTAATCTCACAATGATTTTAATCCAGTTTATTTAGATGGAGCCATTACAAAAATCTTCTCAAAGTGCTGTACAGAAAAAGTAAACAGTTTTAATTCCCTTTAATACCTCCCCGCAAACTTTGGTTATATTTTGAGAAGACACATGTAAAAAAGTAATAAAGGTATAAGTTTTACATTAGATGTCCTTCGTATTAGGGCTTGGGGCCGGGATAAGGAAGACACTGGCTTGTGCTCCCCTTAGGCAGCATTATACAGTATATTTAATTAAATGAATTATAATAAAAACATTTTTGGGTGTTTTTAACCCAATCAGCTTTCCTGTCTTTAAACTTGTTTAATGTAGTTTGATAAAAAAAAGCTTGATCATCTTGATAGAAAGGTTTTTTCTAAATTTTCTGTTAGGTTCCTTCACGCAGGATGATGACTTAGCAACGTTTTCTATATTAGACTGTGACTCGATCAATATGTCATAATCCTCCTAAGCTGTGCCACGTTACACTTGGGTTTATTTTATGCTCTGCGGAACCCTCACCATCTCTTTTATTCCTGCAGGTCCTTCTTATGACAATCTTACTACATATGCTTGTTGTTTTACCATGGGGTCATGGCCTAGGTTTAAGATTGTTGTATCCTCAAATTCATGATAACCAAACTGTGTTGGTGCACTAGGTTCCCATGTTGGATATGCTGCCACTAGTCCACCCATGACTGATGTGCTTCCATCCGATATACTGCTGCCATGAACGTAAACCAACACAACCTCACTAACGACGTTTTCAGATGGACTTCTCACTCCATCACATTGATCAGAAAACCCACTGTGTTTCCGACAAGGGCCCAAAGACCTCGTCAACACCCTGCAGAGACCATCCCCACTTTTAGTGTTTTTTTTTTTGTCAGAGCAGGAACATGTCAGTGTTTTCTAAGAATGAATTCAGAATAGTTTTAGCTCAGTATACATTTTAATACTCTACCCAAATACTTCCCTGAAATTCTAATATCCTCCTGCTGCACCAGTCTGATTATCTTAAAAATGGGTGAAAATGTGAAAAATATACATTATTTTCAGATTAAAATCACAATAGTATTTGGCACAGTTATTTAGTCCATGTATAATATTTGCACCTATGTTCCCTTTCCAATCTCTGAAATCCTCTCACACAACTGAATATTGTATTTTCATTTTGCTGAAAGCTGATTTTATTTCTGCCACTCCTTTAAAATGATTTTTTTCTCTTTAGACTGAACAGTCATGCTTTTTCCAAATCTGCACACTGTGATTCTTCTCAAATCTTGCTGCAAACCACAAATTGAAATGTTTGTGGCTGTCTTAATTGCCAGTGTGGTCGACAGGCTCTTACAGTTACTGTATTTTAAATGGTTTCACAGACAATTAGGGTTTGTCTTTGGATCTTCCGCTGTTTAGCTTGGGTGAAGCTCTCAAAAGTGAATATTTCTCAGTTAATGAGCTGTTTAGTGCAGTGGGGAGGCTGCAACAGATGCATGCCTTTAGCCATGAGATGTGGTTCATGACAGAAGTTAGCTTGAAATTAGTCATAGAAACCTAATGTCGAGTATTTGAATAACTTCAACCTTCAACAGGAAGTTATTTACCACACTGAGCCATGTAGCTAAACTTTTAGTAGTAAATAAATAAATGTAGTTGTATAATAAATAAATAATATGCCATCATGAACACTACTTTGTTCTGAGGAACTGCTGTATGTTATGTTTGTTATATAATTCTGTAAATCTTTGCGGATCCTTGCATATAAACCATTGATGAGCGAGAATATAGTCATTCGGTGCAATTGCTGTATTTTGCTATTTACAAATAAAATTATAATAATTCAGCCAAATTAAATTTTGGAATCTGTCAGAATTGACATACAGAACATTGGAATTATTTATAGTAAAATTAAGAGATGAAGTGTTTTATTAATGGGATTTTATTTATTTACCTTCAGTTTGGGTAGCATGTTAAATAGATGTAGTGAGTACAGATTCAACTCTGTGCATCATAATATACTGTAATATTTCATTTATATTTATATTACCCCTTGGGAACATCACAAAATTCAAATAAAATAAAGTTCAAATAATGTAATAATGTATTTATTAACTGAACTGAAATTTAGCTCTAAGTCATCATTCTAAATTTATCCCTTCTTGGCCCAAATACCTCCTGTGTTTTCACACTGAGTGCCACATCAATATAGTCGCTGCTCTCAGTTTTTTTCCTTTACCAGATGGTGTGAAAGTAAAAAATGTGCAGCTTTTCCACAGCACCTCACCCTCATAAACAGCCAGTTTACAACTGTTTGGGGTAGTCGCTGACACGAGTACACACATGTCATCCAGCACCATTAAAATGCAGGCCAGACCCACCACACACACACACACACACACACACACACACACACACTCGCACGAACACTGGGTGGAGAAACAGGGACATGCAAAGGCAAACTGTCTGCCAAACCTGGATGAAATTCAAAATTTTGGTTTGAGTGACATCTTTATGTGTTGTTAAAAAGATCTTTTTACTTTAATAGTGCATTATAGGGATTCTTTTTCTTGTATTGAAGTGGAGATTCTTTTACAGCTCTCTTTATATTTTCTACTGTCCATCTTTCAGCCAGACTTACATTAAATACATCCCAGACAGAGTCAAAAACATCTTAAAGTAAAGATAAGCTGTAAAGAGGATCTGTAATGTGTCGGCAGTACACCTCATCTCTCCTTAAGGAAGGATAAAAGGAAGATAAACCTGTCAGCCACTTCAGATAACTAACTGCCTGCTGCTCTGCTGAGTAAAAAGCACCTAAATATATACATTTTTCTGCTTTCATATGGCCCCCACTCTCTGTTCTCAAAAGACATATTTCATATAGCTCACACTCCTCTCAGTTGTCACAACAGCTTGCTATGATTTATTGAAAGAGTTGAACTCCTCACCCCTGACCCCGTTCAAGCCCAGCAAGTATTTCCTTATCCACCTGGAGCGCCATCTTTATGTGTCCGCCCAGGGGCCAAAACTTTCATTTGGACCAGAAATACTTCACTGTTATATGAAAGGGAAAAGGAGAAGGAAAATTACATCTTTAGCTTGCAAGCAGCGGTGCATCTATTGATGATTTGAAATCGTTATGAAGGAGTTGTCCTCTTTCATTTTGGGGGATGAAACATGAAGACGATCAATGCGCTGCCCAGAGGGGATGAAGATGTGAACAGACATGAGAAAACACAACTTGCATGATTTGTGGTTTCCACTGCCTTCTTTTCTTTCTTGCTGTGTAGCTATTGAATACTTATTTGTTTTACATCAGCAGGGAGAGTTTTGGCTCTATTTGTGGATGAACTTGTGTCAGATTTTACTTTCATACAGAATGAAGCATGTTTGAGGATATTAAAGAGCTCTAGGTATGAATATACTTTTTTGTGTCAGACCTTTATGATCAGACTCAATATTCAGTGACTAATGGAATTTGAAGGCTTCTGGGCCAATAAATACACAGATTGGTCTGGGGTAGTATTAGTTTATTAGTATCATTATTTTTTTCCTTAAATAATACAGTTCAGTGTTATGAAAAAGTATTGGCTCCAGGTTTCTTCAACCTTTTCCAAAAAGGGTGGTTATTCTCTGTTTATTTGTGATCATTTATTTAACAAGGGGGCACTAACTTTTTGCAGGTTGGTTCGGAGGGTTTTGTCCACTAATGAATGAAATCACCCTTTAAAAACTGCTGTTTGTATTTACTTAATCTGCTTTGGTTCATTGAGGATTGATGCACTAATGCCACTTACCCAGAGAACATTTCTAAATTTATTCTGATCTATGAGAAAAAATGTCAATATAAGATTCCTTCGTAAGTCTTTTAAACATTTTACTTGACAAGAATTTTTGAGCTGAACTTGCTCCAGTTTTCAAAAAAACACCCAACAAACTCATAGATCCAAGTTCCAGAAGATCATTTTCACTGACTTGCAATTGAAATTACTGTTGTGAAATTACTGAATACATCTGACATCACAAACACTTTTTCTCTAGGCTGTTTAAGATGTTTCACTCAATCACTCAAAATGAGAAATTTGCGTACATTTCATATTTCATTGAAATATATGTGGCAAATGGTAAAATTTGACTTAATATGTTCTACTGAATGTTCAAAACACTCAGTTTGAAGAACAGTCAGTAGGACAGTTAAAACATGTTGGAATTTACAAGACTCTGTCAGGTGGATCTGCTCTTACTTGAAACTCAGACCTAAAAAACAGACAATATTAAGGCCGTGAGGGACAACAACAAGATCTTTTATAGATTACTCAAACTAAACTGGCACAACATTGCACTCTAAGCCACATGTTTTAGATTGAAGCACAGTGTGGATGCTTTTCACAAAGTGAGAAGGCATCCGACTCCCATTGTTTTCCCCTTTTTCTGGATTGAAACAGTTGAAAAGCTGAGCAGGAAACAAAGGTCGCTGAGGGTTGGCTGTTATTTTAGAGGAAGCCATTCTGGAGACCTGATTACAAAAACTGCAGAATAAAATTATTTATAATGAGAAAAGACTCCATAAACTGTCCAAGCTTCAAGCCTGCTATAAGAGTATGTTATCATGATGAAACATCTTGTGAATAACAGTCTACTCTTTTAATTTGTCAACAGTTGTACTCAATTTTGGGGACAGTTGACTTTTGGACTTGTGACCCTTTTAAACAAAGATGTGACTATTACGTTGCAGCCAGTTCATACAAAAATGTCCAAGCTGTTTTATTTGGGCCTAAAAATGGGAAATTATTCAGCAGACATAAGCAAAGATTAGAAAAGAAAAGGAAAACATAACTTAACGAAAGCCAAAAATAATTACATAGAGCCGAAAAATGTTATTCTGCATTTTTTCCCCATTACTTATCTTGCAGCCAACCAAGAGACTGTCATCTCTTCAGTATAGACATATCAAGTTTTATGTCCATGTCTAAAATCGTATAATTCTTTGTAAACATTGTAAATTATTCTGCAGTTATTTGCTTTGCATACTATTTAAAAAAATATATTATTATAGAAATATACACTGGAATAGATGGATGAGCTCATTCACCGTCAACATTCATCAATACAGCAGATCAGAAATATTATTAATCCCACCACATTAGCAGAATAAAAATAGAGCAAAAGATATTTGCTTTCAAAGTACAGCTATTCTAAAATAATATAATATATTAATCAATGAACAATGTTCATGATGCTTACTCAGATCTAAATATACAATAATCATGAATACAAGGATGTTATAGAAAGCTGTGCTTCATGCATATCTGGTGAGGATTTGATGTCTCATGCTATAAGTATGATGTTAGATGAGGAAACAGTTGATTTATCTTGAACTTTATTGCAATAATTTACTCTGTCACAACAGTAAGACCTAAGGACTTGAACCAAGGACTCCCTTGCAGCAAGGAAACCTTGCTAACCAACTGTTCTGCCATTCAGTCCTCCACAAATGTATACACTGTAAAAGGCAACATGTCTTTCAAGATGTTTTATAGTCAGTCTAGATTCTAGAACAATCAGTTTCCCCCACTGAACTAATGTCATGCAGTTTAAAATAAAAACATAAAAAATATCACATTTAAATGAAGGCAATCAAAAAATGTTTTTACAAATCATCAAGTTTTCTGTAGAAAATGAAAACAAACTAGAAGACTCTGTCCTTGAACAGGACACAGTAAATGCGGGAAAGGTTTTTCTTGAACGTTTTCCACTTCATGTTGCTTACAAGGACTATCCTTTATGCAGGCAGGTGGGTAATTACCAAAGCTAACCCTTCCCTCTTGAAGCACTTATAAAAACTTGTTGCATTTAGTTTTACAGTAGTGATTACATGTACAGGACATTCATTGGCGGTTACATTCTGAAATGTCAGTGCTCCAATGTACTGTGTTAGAACAACTCACATTTAGAGAATTTATAAACTCTGTTCTGTTTGTTGTTATTATTACCATGAATGAGTTACTGAGTCACCATCATTTTTTGGCAGCAGGAGGAAAAAAGAGGACTTTCACTGAGGGAGAGTGTAGACATTAGTGTGGGCTGACAGATGTAATCCCTAACGCAGCTCCAAAGTGCCGTGTGCCACCACAAACTCTGAGTATGGGTTTCTTTAAAAAACAACCTCACACCACAAACCTCTTATGTGCCCTGTTTCTCATTTATTCACAGCACAGTTTCAAAGCTACAGATGCTCAGCGTGATCTTAGGAAACAGCTTGATGGCACTTAAGCAGCTTTGTACTCTAATTATAATCATGTTTTTAAAAATACATTCTGATGGGATCTATTTATATATTGTAAGTTCACATGATGCTGAAAAAAGTTGGTTGACCCATGCAGGTGACATTTACCCTGAAGTATTGATTTTTTGGGATGAATTTGTGGAAAAATGAACCACGTTAAAGCAAAAAAAAAAAAAAAGAACAGAGTTTTGATGTTCAATTTTAGATTATGCAAAGAAAACTGAAACTAAATTTTATTGATGAGTTTATACCTGATCTCATCTTTGCAGGCAGGATTTTCTTGGCCAGGTACAGATAAAGAGATTAAGGGACTACAAAATGTTTGAATAAGTTGCTTGTCAGAATAAAATACCACTTTATAAGCTGTTCTTTTTGTGTAATAGACTTTGCACCACATATAGATATGATCTACATTATCCTATTAGGTTCTTTTAGTTTTAAAACTGAAGACAAGATGCCCCTTTAGTCATTTATCAAAGTTTGGCATCTAAAGACTTAACATTCCTCAGTTGTTTTGGCTTTTCCCTTTTGTTTCTTGCTTTCTTTTTCCTTTTCATCTACGCCTCAGACATCTGTTTGTGTCACTCTCTCTGCTTTGTATGGGATTTTCCTTTTTTCTGCTGTTTGCATCCTCTGATTTCATCATTTTTTGCATCTCTCAGTTTCCATCTGCATTTTCTTCAACAAATACATTGATAACATGACTGACAAAAATGGCCTATTAGGTTCAGTCTGGGTCTGAACTAAGGAGGGACATGGTCTGGTGTTAGTTTATTGTTTGTTTACTATTCTTTATACCTTTTCTTTTCCTTTTAACTTTAAATTTTAAGATTCTAAATGGTTCTAAGGTCCNTCCATTTTATTTAATGTTGCTTTGATATTTTCCAGAGAACTAAAGCAGAATTCATAGATTGTCAATCTGATTCAAGACATGCTGACCAAACATGTTGGTTTGACTTTGAAACCTGTTCCATTAAAATAAGATCTAAATGACAACATAATTTACGTTTGCAAGTTACATTATTCTAAATCGTTTCATGGCAAAAACATTCACTTTCAAAAGGATTTTTCCCAAGGCTCTTTCAGTGTGGTAAAGAATTTCGGTGCCTGTTGGGACATACATGTATTAACATTAAGACAGATTCAAGACCACAAGTTCGCAACTTTGCACATATGGAAGATAGATGGAAGATAAAATAACATTAAATGCTTCTTTGCAGTAATTGAATTGTGGTTTTTGCGTCTTTATTTCAACCATTTTAAACTTCGTTGCTGCATTTTTGTTTTGTCTCCCAAGCCATGTCAAAACGTGGCTTTAGGTCTAAATGTCTGTTTGTACAGATCTTTGGTTGAAAAAGGCTGAAATAACTCAAAAACCTTTTTATGTACTTTAAGAAAATTGGACAGGCATCTATAATGAATCCAACTTTGTGATCCAAGCATTTTCCACTAAAGCTTCCTGCTTCTCTATAGAATTGATTGCCAAAGGAAAAAGAAGATATTCATGGTTGCCAGACAGTTTTTATGACTTTGTTGTTTAACTGATTTTTGTTTATGTTCTGGAAGAGGAAGGACAAAGTTTGGTTTGAAATATTGAATTTCACTATACCACTGGATTTTTTTTTTGGAGTGCATATAATTTAATGTTGTGTTTGCAAATGGTGATCATTTTGCTTTTTAAGGGATAGTTTAAATGTTTGGAAGCAAGTTTTGGTGGGAAACAAAACAATTAATATCTTACCTGTTGCATATAAATCTTTGAATGACCGCAGTTTGGGGAAATAGAGTTTAACTCTCATGAGCTTATATAGCTTAGCCTGAGCGGTGATCACTTTCAAAGTGCCATCAAATTAAACAAAATATAATTTTAAATACATTCAACATACATTTATCAGCAATTAGCAAAAAAAAAAAGAGGTAAAACTTGTAATGAATTTAAATCAAATTGGTTAAAAAGAGAATTTGGTAAAGGGAGAAATGGCTTGTTATTAAACTTTATGCTATTATATTGTATAAAAAAATAAATATTGTTTATCTTGGTATTTTTTACATGACATAATTTAACAGTTTGTTATATCTGGTTATGGCTTTATATCAGGCTTTTAGCTCTTAAAAATAATGGACCTGAAGCCTAGTTTTAAAATAAAAACAAAAAACAAGAAATATGGACAAAAAACATGTAAAATTAGTTTGCTTATGTGTGTTAGCTTTATATCATACTATAAATTTGGTTTATTTTAGCTATTTCATAAATGTAAGCATGGTGAAGTAAAGTTTGAAAGACTGTATTCAAATATCTAACTTCTGTACTCTCAAACAGTTTTCAGGTCATTGGATCTCTTTTGAGATTATACAGGATCATGTTCTTTTAACGCAAGCAGACACCTGATTAGTGGTAAGGTTTAAATTTAATATTAGGAGGACATATGAACCACAGAGAGAGAGGAACTGTCATTTTAAGAGAGCCTGTTTTTCCAGAAACAGCTGGCATAGTTTGAAAAACTTAAAGAAAGTTTTTTTTTTCCTTATTCGTGCGAGTGAAATAACCCTCTATTTAACTCATATTTGTCTTTGTCATGACTGTCGCTTTTATGGATGGCTGAATCTCCTTCACAGTAAAAGACGCTGAGGTTTTATTTGACTGTTAGCAGACAAAGTTGTGAGTTTTCTAGTAAAATCCTTTAGTGGTCAGTTACATCACCCTAGACATGTGAGATTGTTAAAGTTTGGTCCCTGCAGTTGTTCTGATAGTAATNTTGAATAAGTTTAATTTAGCTGTTTATGTTTCATTGTACTATAATTTCTGCACAATTTAAGTTCCTAAAACAGCTGTATTCTGAAATGTCTTCCACAGAAGATATGGCGTTTGTTTATTCAACATTTTGTAATGTTATGAGAACTGCTCCTTTGGCCCTGGTTACAATCTGTAATGTAAATATTCAAGGGTATGGAAAAGGAATGCAATTTAAAGTTAACCATATGTTCTAATAATCTGAGCTCTGATTGCAGAGACTTGATCCATTCTTAAGGACAAATGCCAGTATAGTTTCATCCAGTTCTTCACTCAGTGTGGGAATGTGCACAATACTTTTTTATGTTTAGAACAAATCTGTTTTTGAAAAATGTGCATTTCTTTGATACTTTCAGGGGATTTTACATTATATCGAGTATATTATAAGCTTGAAACAGAAATATTTTGAAGATTACATAAATAGTATTAAATATTACATAAAATAGCATTTTCAGAAAAAAAGCTAAAGGTAGTTAGAAATTCTCTATTTTTTCTTTTGCTTGAGCTCTCTGAAGCATTTCACACGATAAAACATGGCATTCTACTGTTTTTTACATAACTTACTCTGTGCTCTTTTAAGGTTTCATAAACATAGTTGTGGAGATGAATGTCAGGGATGCCGCATGGCTTACTTGTGAGACTCTTTCTTTTTGTAAAATGCTTCGTCTAATTTTCCTCAATTATTTGTTTGCTTGGTTTCTTTTATTGTTGTAACATAGACAAATCATATCTACTCCTGTTATTGCTGAAGATGAAAAACCTGAGTAACACTGTCAATTGGTTTTCAGATTTAAATAATTAAAGTCTTGCCAATCAGTCCTCTTTAAAAGAACATTCTAACAACAACAACAAAAAACACTTTCGAGAAACGTGGATTTTATGATTGACCATTGTGATTGTCTCTTCTTGTACACATTACAGCTGTTTCTAGATCATGTCATTATGCACTTTAGAACACTGTGCTCCTATCTATGAGTTTATGGTACTGCCATTCATGCACACAAGCAGTCTCAGTCAGAACTGTTTTTGTTTGTTGTGGAACGAACTACCAAATGCTGTTAGAACCAGGACATTCCTCTCTACCTTCAAGAAATCCCCAAACATTTTCTTCTCATAGCCATAGAGTACCCTGTTTCTTTTAGTAACACGTTAATCTGATTTTTGGATTGACTTGGCTAAAGCATTCTTAAAACTATATTATATTTGGCAGGGAAAATTCCAAGATCATAAACTTTTTACAGATAGACTTTTGCACTAGTATTAGAAAGGGATTTAACAAAATATTTTGAACTAACTTTTGTTGCCATTTTATTTATAGCTTGAGATTTTAAAGGTTGTCTATTAATTTTTAAAACTGACTAATTTATCCATGAAGCAACACGTGAGCTAAACTTTTACATTTTACTAATGGGTATTTTTATAAAACGGTTGCTCTGTAAAGAGAGTTCAGAGTGAATGAAGGCTTTCAGGTCTGTCCCGTGGTTTTATCTCTACCATCTCTCCTCACTCAGGAGAAACATAGTGAACATATTGTACATTGGTCATAGAATTCACATATATGAAATAGATCTGAAGAAATAACAAGTGGAACAGATCAGATCTCACACATTACTCCTAAAGGACATGACTGAAACTGTTAGCAGGGCTATAGATTCAGTTGCAGGTCTGTTTTTGTTAGTGTGAATAGAAAAAAAAAATCTAATAAAATTCATATTGAAAGTTTTATGCCGCATTCAAGTTCAAAAAGTTTTTAAATCGTCCATCCATCCATCCATCCATCCATCCATCCATCCATCCATCCATCCATCCATCCATCCATCCATCCATCCATCCATCCATCCATCCATCCATCCATCCATCCATCCATCCATCCATCCATCCATCCATCCATCCATCCATCCATCCATCCATCCATCAAGCTTTCGCCAAGTCAACAAAACATCAGGTCTACTGTTCCATGATTTGGACATTTGCTTTTCCTGAATTCAAGGTTTGACAGTTGCTTGTAGCTCCCCTTTGAACACCCTATTCGCATGTGAGGCTGAGAAGTGTAATCCTCTTATTGCTGGAAGACACTCTCCAGTCACCTTTTGAAAACTGGGACCACCATCATGGTCTGCTCCTGCTTCTCGATGCAACATTTAAGAGATGCATTAATCATGACTGCCCTAGGAAATCTAGAAACTTTGGAATCTCCTTTACCAACAGCAAGGGGATGTGCCAAAATTCTCAGAGCAAGTTTAGGATGTTGAAGGTAGCATGCCCAGGTTCCTATCTTTACCTGCCACCTGGCATTCTCTGCACTCAAACTTGATTTTCTTCCAATGGGTGTTGAGTCCATGTGAAGTTGGCTTCATGTACCCTTTTTTTGGACTGAGCTCAGCAGATCCCCAGGAGCCAAAGCATGACCACCGGGTGCTTCCTAGCAAGTCCCCCCAGGCCTGGCTCCAGGTCGGTGCCCCAGTCTCCTTAATCCTAACAAGGTTTCCAACCTTTCATTGTCTTAACTCATTAAAATCTATGAGCCACTCTTAGCCTGACCACTCCCCTGAGCCTAGTTGTCATGGGAGACTACCAGGGGCTAATGCCCGAAGCAACATAGAAGGATCATAGGAGTACTCAAACCCCTCTACCACTCTACCACATTAAGGTAGCATTTCAAATACCCTTGTGATCCAAAGTCATGTGTTTTTTTTTTTTACAC